>JAKSZT010053874.1:92201-109904 GCA_026826555.1 Tolypeutes matacus
CTTATCAGATATGTGATTTCCAAATATTTTTTCCCATTGAGTTGACTGCCTTTTCACCCTTCTGACAAAGTCCTGTGAGGTGCAAAAGTGTTTTACTTTGAGGAGGTCCCATTTATCTATATTTCTTTTGTTGCACGTGCTTTGCGTGTAAGGTCCAAGAGACCACCACCTACTACAAGGTCTTGAAGATGTTTCCCTACATTTTCTTCTAGTAGTTTTATGGTCCTGGCTTTATATTTAGATCTTTGATCCATTTTGAGCTGATTCTTGTATAGGGGGTGAGATAGGGGTCCTCTTTCATTCTTTTGGTTATAGATATCTAGTTCTCACAACACCATTTGTTGAAGAGACTGTTTTTTCCCATTGGCGTGGGCTTGGTAGGTTTGTCAAAAACCAGTTGACTGTATAGGTGAGGGTTTATTTCTGGATTCTCAATTCTATTCCACTGATCGCTATGTCTATCTTTATGCCAGTACCATGCTGTTTTGACCTCTGTAGCTTTGTAATATGTTTCAAGGACAGACAGTGAAATTCCTCCCACGTTGCTGTTCTTTTTTAGAATACTTTTGGCTATTCGGGTGCAGTTACCCTTCCAGATGAATTTGGTAATTGCCTTCTCTAATTCTTTAAAGTAAGCTGTTGGGATTTTGATTGGTATTGCATTGAATCTATAAATCAGTTTGGGCAAGATTGACATCTTCACAATATTTATTCTTCCAACCCATGAACATGGAATGTCTTTCCATTTGTTTAGGTCTTTTTTAATTTCTTTAAGCATTGTTTTGTAGTTTTCTGTATAAAAGTCCTGTACTTTTTTGGTTAAATTAACTCCTAGGTATTGGAGTCTTTTTGTTGCTATTGAAAATGGAAATTTTCCTCCTGCTTTCCTCCTCAGATTGTTCAGTACTAGTGTACAAAAACATTTCTGATTTTTGCGTGTTGATCTTTTATCTTGCCACTTTACTGAACGCACTTATTAGTTCAAGTAGCTTTGTTGTGGATACTTCAGGATTTTCTAAATACAGGATCATGTCATCCCCAAACAGTGAGAGTTTTACTCCCTCTTTTCCTATTTGGACACCTTTAATTTTTTTGCCTTGTCTAATTGCTCTCGCTAGAACTTCTAGTACAATGTTGAATAAAAATGGTGAAAGTGGGCATCCTTGTCTTATTCCTGATCTTAGGGGGAAAGCTTTCAACCTTTCCCCATTGAGTATGATGTTGGCTGTGGGTTTTTCATATATGCCTTTTATCATATTGAGGAATTTTCCTTTTATTCCTATCTTTTGAAGTATTTTTATCAAAAAAGGATGTTGGATTTTGTCGAATGCCTTTTCTGCATCTATTGAGATGATCATGTGTTTTTTTTTCCTTCAATTTGTTAATGTGATGTATTACATTGATTGATTTTCTTATGTTGAACCAGCCTTGCATGCCAGGAATAAATCCCACTTGATATGCTGTTGGATTCGATTTGCAAGTATTTTGTTGAGAATTTTTGCATCTATGTTCATTAGAGAGATTGGTCTGTAATTTTCTTTTCTTGTGGAATCTTTATCTGGCTTTGGTATTAGGTTGATGTTGGCTTCATAAAATGTGTTGGGTAATTTTCCATCCTCTTCAATTTTTTAGAAGAGTTTAAACAGGATTGGTGTTAATTCTTTTAGAAATGCTTGGTAGAATTCACCTGTGAAGCCATCTGGTTCTGGACGTTTCTTTGCTGGGAGATTTTTGATGACACATTCAATCTCCATAATTGTGATTGGTTTGTTAAGTTCTTGTATTTCTTGTTGTGTCAGTGTAGGTTGGTTATGAGTTTCTATAAATTTGTCCATTTCATCCAGGTTGTCTAGTTTGTTGGCACTTAGTTTCTCCTAATATCCTCTTATGATTCTTTGTATTTCTGTGAGGTCATTTGTAATTTCCCCCCTTTCATTTCTGATTGTATTTATTTGCATCTTCTCTCTTTTTTTCTTTGTTAGTCTAGTGAGAGGTTTGTCAATTTTATTGATCTTCTCAAAGAACCAGCTTTTGGTTTTGTTGATTTTCTCTATTGTTTTTCTGTTCTCATTTTTGTTTATTTCTGCTCTAATCTTTATTATTTCTTTCCTTCTTTTTGTTTTGGGATTGGTGTGCTGTTCTTTTTCTAGTTTCTCAAGTTGTTCAGTTAAATCTTTGAGTTTAGTTCTTTCTTGTTTTTTAATATAGGCATTTAGGGTTATAAATTTCCCTCTCAAGACTGCTTTCGCTGTATCCCATAAGTTTTGATATGTTGTGTTCTCATTTTCATTTGTCTCAATATCTTTACTGATTTCACTTGTAATTTTTTCTTTGACCCACTGAATATTTAGAAGTGTGCTGTTCAGTCTCCACACATTTGCAAATTTACTTTTTTCCAGTCTGTTATTGATTTCTACTTTCATTCCATTATGATCTGCGAAGGTGTTTTGTATAATTTCAACATTTTTATATTGATTGAGAGCTGTATTGTGACCTAACATGTGGTCTATCCTGGAGAAAGATCCATGGGCACTTGAGAAGAATGTATAACCCGCTGATTTTGGATGCAGTGTTCTATATTTGTCTGTTAGGTCTAACTTGTTTATGACATTGTTCAAGTTCTCTGTTCCTTGTTGATCTTCTCTCTAGTTGTTCTATCTAATGATGTGAGAGGGGTGATGAAGTCTCCAATGATTATTGTAGAAATGTCTATTTCTCTCTTCAGTTTTGCCAGAGTTTGTCTCAAATATTTTGGGGCACACTGGTTAGGTGCATAGATATTTATGACTGTTATATCTTCCTGGAGGATTGCCCCTTTTATTAATATATAATGGCCTTCCACATCTCATCACTTTTTTGCATTTGAAGTCTGTTTTGTCTGATATTAGTATAGCTACCCCTGCTCTTTTCTGTTTACTATTCGCATGGAGTATCTTTTTCCAACCTTTTACTTTCAGCCGGCTTGTATCCTTGGGTCTGAGGTGAGTTTCTTTTAAGCAGCATATGGATGGCTGTTTTTTTATCCATTCTGCCAGCCTGTATCTTTTGATTGGGGAATTTAATCCATTCACATTCAATGATATTATTGAAAATGCACTATTTATTTCCTCCATTTTATTCTTTGGTTTCATATGTCATCTTGTTTTTGTCTCTCTTTTTACTCTTTTGATTATCCTTTCTGCTTTTCTTGCTTCTATACTCTCCTCCAAGCCTCTCTCTCCTGTCTTTTTCTTTCAGGTTCTAAGGCTTCCTTTAATATTTCCTGCAAAGGTGGATTCTTTTTTGCAAACTCTCTTAGTTTCTGTTTGTTTGTTAATACTTTATATTCACCTTCATATTTGAAGGACAGTTTCCCTGGATAAAGAATTCTCAGCTGGCAGTTTTTCTCTTTCAGTTTCCTTAATGTATCATAGCACTGTCTTTTCGCCTCTATGGTTTCTGAAGAGAAATCTGCACTAAGTCTTACTGGACGTCCTTTGTGCATGATCGCTTGCTTCTCTCTTGCTGCTCTGAGAATATTCTCTTTATCTTTTACATTTGACATTCTGAATAATATGTGTCTTGGTGTAGGTCTATTTGATTTATTCTCATTGGGGGTACGGTGTGCTTCTTGGACATGTAAGTTCATTTCTTTCATGAGAGTTGGTAAATTTTCAACTATTATTTCCTCAGATACTCTTTCTGCCCCTTTTCCTTTCTCTTCCCTTTCTTGAACTCCCATGACACATATGTTCTTGCGTTTTGTGTTGTCATTCAACTCTCTGAACCCCTGCTCAATTTTTTCCATTCTTTTCTCTCTCTGTTCTTTTCTCTCTTCAATTTTAGCTGCTCTGTCTTTGGTGTCGCTTATTCTTTCCTCCATCATTTAGAGTCTGCTGTTGTATGCCTCAAATGTATTTTTGACTTCACCTATTGTGTCTTTCATTCCCTTGAACTCTGTTACTTTTCTGTACAGTGTTTCAAATTCTTCTTTGCATTTGCTCAATGACTTCTTGATGTCATTGATCTCTTTAACCATATTCTCTTTCATCTCATTAATTTGATTTTGGAAATTTGTGCTCATCTCACTGATTAACTCTCTCAAATTCTGCATCTCTTCTGGGACTTTGCTGTATTCCTTTTCTTGGGCCATGTCTTCTATTTTCTTAGTATGGCTCGTTAATTTTTGCTGGTGCTTAGGCATCTGGTTAGTTTGTATTTTATTAGATGCTCTATCTCTTTCTCTTTTATGGGGTTTTAGTGGCAGGAGGCTGTGAGTTACTACAGCTCTTTGATTTTTGGCTCATCCTTGGTTGTTAAGATTGTTCTGCTGGTTGCTCATAACTGGGCACTGGACCCAGTAATTGTTTGTAGAGTCATTTCCTAGGGCCTTGGGCAGGGAGGCTATAGAGGTCAGGAAAACCTCTCTTACTTATTAATTTTCTTATGTGCACTTCCTTGGTCTGCCAGGAGATGGCGCTTGTTGGCAGCTCTCAATTCAATGCCTGATCAGAACGTATTTGTTCTGACACAGACCAGATCAATGTGATAGAGCTTCCTGTTTGAGGGCCAAGATCCTTGTAATTCAAATTTTCTGAGACAGTTCTCCAGACTTCTCTCGTAGAGCCCCGCTTTTCTCAGCCAGGAAATATTTCCGCTCCCTTCTGATTCCTCAACAATCTGTCTGGTTCTGTTGTCATGATTTCCCTCTTCTGTCCCTCTCTCCTCTGGGTGGTGTGCAGCCTTCACCTGCTGTCCTAAACCCTAGACGATCTTTTTGGGGCTTTTTCAGTTTGTCCTCTAGCTATTTTTCTGGAGTAGAGATTCCAGACATGTGCTTTTAAAGTGGAATACTGCAAAATGAAATCAATAGGGAACAGAAGTGATAAGATTTTCTCCATAGGTTGCATCTGCCATTATGGAATATTCATGTAAGAAAGACAAAAGGAGTCCAGTAAGTGTAAGCTGATATAACATCTGTGGAAAGTAATTTGGCAATTTCTGAATTAAAATGTGTAAGTATTTGCTCTAGAAATTCCACTTCTAGGAATTTCTCCCACAGATATATTTCTAAAAGTAAGCAAGGATTGCAAGGCTGTTTTTGCAGAATTACTTGTAATAAAAAAATCATCATCTATTAATAAAGGACTTGTTAAATCACTTCTGGTATATCCATACAACAAAATACCACACAGCTAGACCATGAGCCAAATATGACTCCTATCAGTTTTTGTAAATAAAGTATTATTGGAACACAACCACTCATTGGTTGACTATGGCTGCTCTCTCACTATAACAGAAGAGCTGAGTAGTTGTAATGACAGAAACCAAATGACCCATGAAGCCTAAATTATTTACTATTTAGCCCTCTATATAAAAGTTTGCTCACTCTTCACCTAGAACTTTTTCTGCTTATATGAAAAAAAAGTTGCTAAGAATTATAGATAAACAGCAATTTGTAATATTCTTGCACCAATGTCAAACAATGTCATATCAATGGAAAGGGTATATAATAGGGGGATATGAGAATTTTTTTTTTTTAAAGAAAACATTCAAAAATGTACTGAGGTGATGGCTAACACAACTCTGTGAGGAAACTAAGAGCCACTGAATGTACACTTTCTATGGACTGTATAAGGCATGGGTCTGTGTAACACAGTGAACAATGTGGTGGATGATGGAGAGAATGACAGCATTCTCTCATGAACTATAACAAAATTACAGTACACATACTTGGTCTTATTAATAGGGGTGTATGGAAAAGTATACAAAATTAAGCTATAGACCATAGTTTGTAGGAATATTTTGATGATATTCTTTCATAATCTATAGTATATGTTCAACAAAAATTCAAGGTGTTGGTGGAGGGGTGATATATGTGAATTCTGCATTTTATGCATGAATGTTTTGTAAGCTCACAACTTCTCTAACAAATATATATATATTTAAAAATTGAGTCTAGTTTCTCAGTCTGCCCTTCCCAAGTGAGAGCTTTCACCTTATGAATGGAAGAAAAGAGACCCTACTGTCTTAGTTGTCCTGGCCTGGAATAGAGCTTCTGCATCATGGCACCATAGTTGGATGGAAAATGCTGTTGACCTGCCCTAACTGTGGAAAACCATTGTTGTAACTTGGGTTCTGGGGGCGAGGGAACCTCATCTCTTGACCACAAAAGATTGGAGTAGATAATTTCAAAGAAAGGTCAGGTTGGGGAAGGTGATTGTAGGTTTTCATTAACATGCTCTAAAATTGTGTTGTTCTTAATGACATTTATGACATTTTTATTGAATAAATATTTCTCTGTTTGCTTATATCTATCAGAAAAAGTTTCAGACACTTTAAATATTTCTACAGTACCATTTTTTAAATAAGATCTTTATTAGCTAAAGAACCGGTTTTATTTTTCATTTGTCCAAAATACTAAAATAGCACAGAGCATAGTAATTAAGCACACAGTAGCAATTGATATATGCAATCAATAACCTCAAAAATGTTATTTTAATCCTTACTTTGGAATTCTTTAAAGATTTATACACAAGGATGACTCTTAAATGACCCTTATCAAAGTTATCAAGAGGAATTACTGCAAAAAAATATCTTAGTGTAAAAGATATCTCAAACCCTATAAAGTGGGAACTTTCTATAATGGAAATATTTGAATTGCCTCTCTGTAACTGAGCTTCATCAAATATTTTCAAGTTCATTTTTATTTTACAGTAACCCTGCTACAGTTCTTAATTAGAGAAAGATCATTCTAAAGTTTAATATTTCAACTTTCACCATAGGGCCTCTTTTTAAATTTTGTTTCAAGTGGATAGAAAGAGATATGAGAAAATAAATCACAAATTTTCCTGCAGACCAAAATTATTTTACAAAATGCAAAAATAGTTGCAGCTTCCCATGAACTCACAAGGCTCACAGCAGGGAAGAGGGTGATTTTACAAGTCTGTACCTCCATTTGATGAAGGGAAATCTAGACAGGAGTGCTTTAGAGTGGGGAAGGAAGATATCTGAAATTTTTTATGTTAAACAGGGTCCTAACCTGATATTTAAATATTGTATGTCAGGATGCTTCTTAATTACTTTTCCAATTCTGAATTTTTCAAGCTCAAATTAAAACAAACTCAAAAATTACCATTCCAGATCACCCAGCTTTTCGAATTTAAATTGCACTTACTCTAATTTTGTTGAGTCCTACAAAGCAAAGCAAGAATTTAATGGCCACATTGTTTGCATATAGACTAAGTGAAATAAATCATTCTAAGGCAATCTTCAAAATTAATCTCATTCTTTTTATTGTTCTGCCTGAGCCTTAAAAATCACATAAAAGATTCTTAATTCAGGAGGTCCTGGAGCCAGTAATCCCAGTAATATCTGCAGATCATCGGATGCACTTTATTCACTTGTTTGTTCAAAACATGGGTTTTAAAGAGTCAAAGAAAGCATATTTTGTCTCATCATTCAGTTCTCCAGGACATGCACACAGTGTTTCAGAAAGATGGAATGCAGGCCAGATAGTTCTGGTTCTGAACCCCTTCCCTTGAGGAAAGCACTTGGAATTTCATCTGCAGAAATTCCCATTTCTAACTGCAGCAAATTCACTTTTTCATGGCAGAGTAATTATGACAGCCAGGGGTATGGACCTCTGATGTGGTCAGTGGCCTTAAGCTCTTCCCAGCCACGACACTGACAGAGCTTCACCTAGTCCAGGGAGCACCTAAGCAAAGCGCTATTCTGCCAAAGTACAGGGCAGATTCGCAGCTGTGCTCTAAGTAGCCACTGAAGCTGAATTTCTCCTTAGTGATGCTATCAAATACCGCAGCACTTTGCTGCCATTGAGATGCATGAGGTCAATCTCACTTGAATAATTTTTCATTTCCAATGATAAGCCCACATTTTATGAATTTCCATTTCCATCTACTGTAGCCTTACTCATCCAGGAAGGCATATCTGAAGGCATAGGGCTCTACTTCTGTGTTCTTGATTACGCCCCGGAATTGTGTGTCCACATCATCTCCTCCCCCTGTCGTTGCTGTGGGCAGGCAGATGCTGAGGCCCCCTCTTCCATGTCTCATATTTTGTATTCTTTGATACAGAGAGCCTGAGGACACAACTCTGTCACAACCAGAGGAAGGGATTCAGCGGATATCCACATGAACCTACAGGCAGATGTTGATCATCATGGAAGTCATAGAGTAGAGGCAGGGGAAGTTGATGTGCAACCACCAAGCCAGGTCAAAGATGAACAGCTTGTAAGTCAACCCCTTGCAGAATACTTCCAAGGATCTAAATGGAACAAAATCCTCTTCCGAAAGATATATCCTAAATTGAAAAAAATGTAGTAGACATGTTGTCCTAAGTGAAAAGATTAAGGAATGTGATTAAACACTAGTATATGTTTAACCCCAGTGTCTACAGGTAATCATTCTTAAGCAGGGCTGCAAATATGTATATATATATTTGGTTCACCTAGCAGTTGACTAAAATAATGGTTGAAGTTCAACACATCTCTCCTTGGGATTTAACATTTTCTGCTTTCTTGTACAGATAAATAAAAGTCAAAGAGACAATCTAGCTCACTTTTTTGAGATCATATTTATTTGATGTGAATGATATCTAAATATTTCATAGAATTAACTCCAAAATGAGTTTTTGATTGCCTAATATTCATATTTCAAGCTAAAGTACACAATCAGGTCCTAAAATTCATATGAAAATCTATCCAGTTATTTGACGTGATGAGGTAGCAGAAAAAATAAACACAATCTCTCCATGACCAAGTGCTAAAAAAGTATTTACATGCCAAAATTAATATTGACACTCACACAAAACAAATAGCAAAGTTGAACATACAATTTTAAAATGGGGAAATATGTATTTAATATGGTTATAATCTTCAATAAAATGCAAATTTAAATATATTTTAAGAAGCTACTATAAAATGTTAACAAAGCAGAAAGTAAAACATTCTCATACATTGTTGGATGAAAAACAAATAAATATGAAATATTTTCCTTTCTGAATATGGTAGGGAATGTCTTAATATCTTAAGGCTGGCTTAATAAACTAACACATACTGGGTTGCTATATACCCCAGGAATTTATTGAAGGTTTAACACACATTTCTGGACACTTGAGCTCCATTATCAAAGTGTTGACAGAGCTGTGCATTGACTGAAGTCTGTAAGTTTCTGGCAGTGGCATTTCATGGTATAACTCAAAATTCAATTATCTGCCTCTGGTATGTGGCTTCTCTGCCTGTGTCCAAATTTACTCTTTTACAAGGATGCTAGTCATATTGGCCACCATTGTAGTTTATCACAAAATTACTAATAATAATTTAAAAGATTGCAGTTTCAAAAGGGATCATTTTGATGAGGACTGGGGTTATGACTTGGTCATATATATATATATATATTTTTTTTTTTAAATAAATGTTATATATATATATTATATATTTAAATTATTTATTGAAGTATATCACTTATACAAAAACATACATAAACAATAAGTGTATAGCAATAGTTCTGACCTTACAAAACAAACATGCATAACATCATACAGCGCACTCATACCTCACCCTCCCACAAATAAATTGCATTGTTGTTAAATATTTTTAACTAATGATTAAAGAACCTCCTCAAAATATTACTTCGAACCAAAGTATTTCCCCCAACCTACCCTATTGTTATATTGTATATAACAATATAAAATATATAATATATTATTATATCACTTATACATGAACATATATAAACAATAAGTGTATAGTAAAAATTGTGAACTTACAAAGCAAACATTCATAGCATCATACAGGGGTCCCTTACATCAAGCCTCCACCAACACCTTGCATTGTTGTGAGACATTTGTTACAAGCTATGAAAGAATATTGTCAAACTCTTACTGCTGATTATAGTCCTTATCTTACATTTGGTGTATTTTTTCCCCAACCCACTCTATTATCATTTTTTAAATATATCTTTATGACTGAAGTTGTAAACTTACAAAACAATCATGCATATATGCAGAATTTCCAAACAAATCCATTTATCAACACACCACACAGTGATGGAACATTTGCCACAGATTATGAGATAATATCATCTGATTATTACCAGGTCCATAGCATATATTTGGCACACATTTTCCATACTCCCCCATCATCAACACAGTACATCTTTGGCATAGATGCAATAATATTGCATTATTACTGTTAACCACATTCCATAGGTCACTCCATTCGTATTTTTCCCATGCCTCTCCACATTACCACCACCCTGCAACAGTGACATACATCTGCTCTAGCTCACAAAGGACATTCTTGCATCTGTACTATCAACCACAATTCTCATCTACTTCTAGGTTTACTGTTCTATTCAGTCCCTGTTCTCTAACTTTCTGTCAATTGGCATTTGCATCCCTAGACTACCATTTTCAGCCACATCCCCATTTATAACCAGCTGTTACTCACTATAACGTGTTACCATCAACTCTGTACATTTCCACACTTTTATACTAAAGCTAATTAAAACTTCTAAATAAAATATCAGTAGTCCATCTCAGTTCACCTTTTATCTCCTTTAAGAATCCACCACCTACCACTAGGTCTTGAAGATATTTTCTTACATTTTCTTCTAGAAGCTTTATGGTTCTTGCTTTTATATTTATATCTTTTATTCATTTTGACTTAATTTTTGTATAAGGTCTGAGATAGGGGTCCTCTTTCCTACTTTTGCTATGGATATCCAGTTTTCCCAGCACTATTTGTTGGATAGAATACAACAAATAGCTGGGTGGGTTTGACAGGCTAGTCAAAAATCACTTGAACATAGATGTGAGGATCTGTTTCTGAACCATCAATTTGGTTCTATTGGTCTATGTGTCTGTCTTTATGCCAGTACCATGACATTTTTACCACTGTAGCTTGGTAATATGATTTAAAGTTCAGAAATGAAAGTCCTCCAACTTTGCTTTTCCTTTTTAAGATGTTTCTGGCTATTCAGACCCTTTACACTTCCAAATAGATTTGATAATCATGTTTTCCATTTATTTAAAAAATGCTGGGGGAATTTTTTATTGGGATTGCATTGAATCTGTATATTAATTTGAGTAGAATTGACATCTTAGTGATATTTAGTCTTCCAATCTGTGAGCATGGAATGTACTTTAAATTATTTAGGACTTTTAAAAAATTATTTTACAATTAGTCATAGTTTTCTGAAAACAAGTGCTTTATATCTTTGCTTAAGTTTATTTCTAAATATTTGGATTTTGTCTGTCGAATTTATTTTCACCACTCTTTTGACACTTTTAATTACTTTTATTGATATAATCTTCATTTCTATACTTTCTTCCAGTCCTCTCTCTTCTGTCTTTTCTTTTCATACTTAGCACATTCTTTAGTATTTCCTGCAAAGCAGGTCTCTTGATTACAATCTCTCTCAATTTCTGTTTATCTGTGAATATTCTAAACTCACCTTCATTTTTGAAAGACAATCTTGCCAGATATAAGTTCCTTGGCTGGACGTTTTTTTCTTGCAGTATCTTTAATATATCATACCACTGTCTTCTTGCTTCCATGGTTTCTGGTGAGAAATCAGTACTTAATCTTATTGGGTATCACTTATATGTTATGCATTGCTTTTTTCTTGCTGCTCTCAGAATTCTCTCTTTGTCTTTGGCATTTCAATGTGCTTTAGTTTAGGGCTTCCTGCTCTTTCTCTCTTGTTGGTTGTGTAGTAGAGCCAAGGATGTAGTTGGTGCTATAAGCTATGGAGGCTCAAGCTGCCCTCAGTGCCCCAAGGACTGATGAAGCCTCTCCCAAATTTCTCCTTTGCCAGGGGTAGGGACAGAGCAACAGCTTTGTGGAATTATCCAAGTCATGCAGGCCTGGACCATAGTTGCCCAGAGAGACTGATGAAGCTTCATGCCCCTTTTACCCCTGCCTGGGGTGGGGATAGAGCTGCAGTTGTGGGTAGCAATCTATGCAGTGCAGGTCCAAGATGACTGCAGTTGCCCCACTAGACTTCCCATTATTCAGGCTGTGTCAGCCAAATGTGCCTGCAGTTACCTGGATAGGCTATTGCTGGATCCGACAGCTTCCTCCCTGCTTGAGATGGGGCTGAAGCCTAGGCCAGGGCTGCAGGCCAATCAGTGTGAAAGAAATTGTTCTCTAACATCACCACGATTTTCAGTCAGCCCAACTTCCCCTCATGCTGGGTATGGAGTCAAAATGACGGTTACCAGCCTCCTTCCCATTTGGACAGGTTAAATATTCAGCTATTCTTAGGGTTATATTTTAGCCAGCTGAACTGTATAATCAGTTGCTGAACTCGGTGGCCAAACATCTCTTCCTCCTCTGTTTTTGGGAAATGGAGCTTCCAATTCCCGCCACAGAATAGCTCCTGGGGTGACTTGTACCACCAGAGTACAGTGATTACTGGCCTCCATGGTGTGGCTTGTAATTTCTCAGAGCTCCCCCAAGCTTCCTCCCTGTCTGAGATGGGCCTGTGGCTTAAGCTAGAGCTACAATCTGATTTAGATGGAAAAAAGCCAGTCTCTACCAGCACTGTGATTTTCAGTCAGCCCCACTTCTCCTTGTGTCAGGTGTGGAGTTAAGAAAGCAGCTACTGGCCTCTTTCTGACTTGGACAGGTTCAAACTTTGGCTGTAATTAGGTTTATACTTTAGCCCACCAAATTTAGTTATCAGTAGCTGAAGTTGGTGCCCAACCATCTCTTCCTCCCCCATTTTGGGGAAGTGGAGCTTTCAATTCCTGCCATGGAACAGCTCCCGAGGTGGCTTGTGCCTCCAGTGGAAGATGGGTACCGGCCTCTGTGGCATGGAGTGCTCTACTTATGAATCTTCTCTGCAGATGGGCAGTTTCTTCCTTCCAGTCTTTCAAGGATGCTGCAGGATGCACTTCTGGTGTCCTGGAGGCCCCAAACAAATCTTTTAGTTAGCTCTGGGTGATTACTAACTGCCCTGTAGCAGGAGCTGATTCTAGGAGCACCTTACTCTGCCACCATCTTGCTGGTTTTCTCCAAATGTTATATATAATTTAAGGGACCAACTTAGAGTTAAAAAAAATGGAATGGTCAATGACTTTATAAACCACCTTGATTTGCTTGAGCTTCCATTTTATTCAGGGGAAATATGAAGAAGAAAAGGAGACCAACTGAGCTAAGCTGACATAACAATGATGCTTTGAAGTAGTGACAAAGACCCTTGCCTCTGTGAGGAAAGGAAACTGTAGCAAACAAGCCAAGACTAGTAACAGAGGGTCTGCTGACATTCAACAGATATCCCAGATCTTGCACAAACATCCTACTTCTGTAGTTTTCTGAGTAATCAACTTCTATCAAAGGACAATCCACCCACTGGCCCATTCACCCTCCTTCACTCTAACCCCCATCTTAAACAGTCATATACTTTGCTTCCATGGCTTAGTCTTTCCAGCAGAAATCCCTGTTTGGTGTTGCTCTGCATGCATGCTGCTCTTGTGCAATAAAACTTCCTTGTTGCTTTACAGAAGGTTTACCAATTATTTCTTTCATTGTTAGAATTATGTATATATTCACACTCAGCGGTTAAACTTCATGAATCATTCATTCCTCATGAAATAGTGGAGTTATAATTATAAAAGACACAGAAAACTCAGTGTTCACAGAGTCCATGTTAACAGTAGACATGGACAAAAACTGGACGGTTGAGGAGGGTGTAAAATGGTTGGAAACTCTTCCTGGATAGTAACAGGGGTCTACGCATCACACATTTTTGCAATATTTGGGGATATTTTCCATCATAAATTTCTATTTGCATGTGACAATTCACAGTTATAAATATTGATTCAATGTGCTTTAAAATGATTTGAAGGCCTAACAAAGTCTTCAACAAGAAAAACTCGTACCTTGAAAGGGAAATTTGGGCCCCCTGATTTGTTATATGGCTTAAATTATAAAAACTCCCCAGAAAGAATAATGAGCATCCTGAATTTATATTGTGCTCATTTATACACCAGTAATTGTGGTGAGGTAGAGTAAATGTTTGGCTAGGTGGTATAACATCTTTCTGTGTTTCACTCTGGGTTAGGTTTCCCTTACAGGTTTGCCAAAACCCACATAGAAAGGAAGCTGAATCACTTTCTGAATAAGCATAGGTACACATAGTAGAGATTTAGCAACAAGGTGTCATATGTTCAAATGTATCCAATTAGTCTTTCTCATTGCATTTAAGTAGAGGACCCAGATATCTTCCTGTGTGGGTTAAAGATTTGTCTATGGATAATAGAAAGATGAATAGAAAATTTTTAAGCCACATCAGTTGATGTAATTTAGGGTTATGATTACTTTAATTATATTACAGTTTTAAAATACTGAACATGACAAAAGAGAAATAAAGAGGCTGAAGATGATGATAGGATGAAAATTTAAAAAATTTTACTGGAAAACATTTTATACAATTTTAATTTATTTTAGCTCATAAATATTAAATACCTCCTCCTATCTTATTAAAGGATCATTGCTCCAAAAAATTCCCAGAGGTCCTTTTATTATGCAATTAATAAGCTATTAGATATGTTTGTTAAAATATCTAAGGACAGTTAAGCAATATGATATATTAAAACAATATCATAAAGTTTAAAAATTAGAAACAGTTGGTATTGTTGAACAACATTTCTCTTTTGTTGTTGTGAGCCAGTTCTACACGTAAATTTAATATCTTACCATTCTCCTTTGAAAATGAGAGACAATTTATTAATTATTAAATATATGCTGCAAAACTAAGTAGATGGGTATTTAGACATAGAAATTGCATACCTTAGAGCTGGGTGAAGATGGAATTGTACGTTAAATTTAAAAGAGAAAAACTGACCACCGCAAAAAAAAAAAAAAAAAAATAGAATTATAAAACAAATAATAAGGAGTGATGATAATTAATTATAGCCAAAATTGAAAAATGAAAGTTGCATAAATTCAGCTATATAATAGATGAAAAAAAATTAAACTTTTTCATTAAAAATAAATGAAAGTAAACCACTCAAATGTATATGAAAATATGAAGACCAGAATTAATATATGGATATTTCATGGTGCAATGAGTCCCAAAGTAAAAGATTAAAATACATGCACACAGAATAAAAGGCTTCATTACCAGTGGTATGTAAAAACATGAGTAGTTTGTTAAAATTCTAACGACATCCTTTTTTCACTTTCAAAATTATTAAAGAAAATTATAAGTGTACAATTATATTTTAATTTCATTGTGAACTGGATTTACAAAAGCATAGTCTCACATAGGCATACATACTTATGCACATACATTTATCATGTGTAAATGTATATGAATCATAAATTTAATTGGGAAATATACATCAATAAAATGATATTGCTGGATGCATTATTTTCACTTTTGAATATTTAACAGGAAAAAATTCCATAGAAATGAGGATTATTATTTATATATACATATATATGCATATGTATATATACATGAATATCTGTTTGAATCTATAAAAATGTAGGCTTATGTATATGATTTATACACATGTATGTGTACATGTGTGGTTTTATATATATATAAAAAATTGAAGAATATATTATTTTATGTAGCTTAATATATTTGATTAGACCAAATTGCTGTAGTTCATTATTTATATATTATTAAGAAATATAAAAATATATGTGCTTTTAACAGTTAGTAAAAAAACATAACATCATTTCTAAAATACAGTGATGAGAACGGATGAAAAATCTGTTTAGGGCCATACTCAGAATTAAATATTATCTTAAGAGTTAGAAACTTATGTTATAGCAATATATTACTAATATTTATTTTAAATCATGTTACAATATTTTAATACTATGCTTCAAGGAGAATAAGTGTAAAATGCAGCATAGAGTCAATATCATCATGGTTGTGCTTATTTCCTGATGTCTAATACCACAAGATATTTTTGTAACCTATTGTGTACTAGCACCTGCAATTTTGTATATCTTCTGATGCAGAGCATACTGTTTAATAGTTCTTTGAAGTACAAATGAGGCTCAACAGCAAGGAGTGGACTCATTTAATATCATTTTACCAAGGGTGGATTGAAGGAATTTGTCCATGAGTTGTCTTCAGAAAAATAATAGTTTGGTTGTTGTATCTTGTCTATCAGTTATAGTGATACCATTCTGTATATGAGGTACATTCTCTCATGTATTTTTCTCAATAGCTATCATTTTTAAAGTAGCTTTACCTTCCTAGAACTTTCCTGAGGGCTCCAGTTACCTCTGTTTTGAAGGCTGTAGATGAGGGGGTTGAGCATGGGGGTGACAATAGTGTAGAAGACAGCCACAACTTCATCCTGCTCAGCAGTATGAGAGGCTTTGGGGAGAAAGTACTTGAAGATGGCTGTTCCATAGAAGAGACACACAACAATCATATGGGTGGGACAGGTTGCCAAAGCCATTCTCATCCCAAAGTTTGATCCTAATCTCAAAACACTAGAGAGTATCAGCCCATATGAGGCTATGATAGCAGATATTGGAATGAGGAAGAACACAACCTCACTGACATAAAGGCCATTTTCATAAAGAGATGTATTAGCTCAACAAGTTTCAGGAGAGCTGGGAGCTCACAAAAGAAATGATGAATTTCCCGAAAGGCATAGTAAGGGAGATTCAGAGTATATATGACATGGATCAAGGCATTGAGCAGTGAGTCCAGCCAGGTACCAGCCACCATGGAGGCAGAGACAGTGGGGCGCATGAGAACTGAGTAACGGAGAGGATGGCAAATAGCCACATAGTGGTCATAAGCCATGAGTGATAGGAGAAGCCACTCTGTTCCCAAAAGTGTAGTGAAGAGGATGAGCTGAATTCCACAGTTAATAAAGGAAATGGTATTCTTCCCAGACAGGAAATCAATGGCTATCTTGGGGACAATAGTGGAGCTATGCAAGAAGTCCATGATAGAAAGCTGGCTGAGAAGGAAGTACATAGGGCTATGGAGTCGAGAGTCCAACCAAATAAGAATAATCATAATAATATTTCCAACAAGTGTCACAATAAACATCAAGAAGATGAGAGAGGAGATTGGGGACTTGAATGTGGTGCAATAGCCCCAGGAGAGCAAAGTCAGTTCCAGTGGTCTGATTAGTCCATCTCCCCATCCTCTTCTTCCTAATTCATTATCCTGGATAGATTAGACAAAAACTTTAGTTCAGCCACAAATTGGTCCCATTATAATTTTACAGTGTGTCAACTTCATTCTCTTACCTAGTCATACAATGATTTATATTAAGTGAGTCAACTATGTTCAACTCTACCTCTTTTCCACTAATTTCTCATTTGTAATGAAATTGATTTAAAACAGTTTAAAAGAAAATTGCCAAGATGCTGCATTTTCTGTATTTTAATGAAATATATTTTTACTCCTTAAAATTTTGACATTTCAATTTTATAATTTAATTAGAAGTTGATTAAAACATAAAATATACTTCTGTATATAATTTGTATCTATTATCTATCTATCTATGTATCATCCATCTATATCCCTTCATTATCTCTCTATCAAACTACCTGTATCTATCTATATATATGTACCTATCAATTTACCAATCTATATTTTATCTCTATATGTGGATATATTTAGCACAGATACTTAAAACATTCTCTGATTTTGCTTAGGTGTGATTCTCATGAGCTAGAGACTGCATAAATGAGATAGTAGCCAAAAT
>JAKSZT010053874.1:114904-240214 GCA_026826555.1 Tolypeutes matacus
TACCTGCAGTCATCAGAGAAAATGTCCCTTGTGTGCACCTCTGTTCCCTTAGGTAGGCCAAGCAAAGTTATTCCTCTGTCCTTGAACTGCCCAAATTTAGCAAATCTATTCTTTTGGAAGCAAATAAGCAAAAACAACAGTCACATATTCATTTACCAACCACAGATAACTGAGTATTGGAAAATTGCAGTGCTAAAATCCCAGGGCAAAATTCAACAGCTGCTGCCTTGAATCCAAAGTGAGTGGATTTCCTTCTGGGCATCACCATTTCTTAGTGACTTCAGATATGCTATATTTTCCCTCTCCTTAGTGAAAGTATAATTCACAGTGGGAAACTATTGGAGCTAAAACTCAAAGAAACATTCCCTTCCCCCCTAAAATCAGTAACTCCTAGAATCTTTAAATCTCATTTTACCTTTTTAACAGGTCTGCAAGGGATTACTTTCCTTGTTTTCAAAAGGCAAGTTTGATTTTCAGAGAGATGAAGTACTTTCATATTTAGCAGTTAACGAACCAGGACGATAATCACATCCAAATGTTTCCAGGTTCTTTGTCTTTGCCTCAGCAAGTTACCTAATGTAAAGGACAAATTTTGCATGTGTTCTTTATTTTGAAACCAAAATGTGTAAGTTTTTCTTTACTCTTTTATAAACTGATAGCTGAAAGCATACGATCATCCAAAGAGGGTAAGAAGAAGCCCAGTATCACTTAAAAAACAAATTTTGCATCAATTCAGATATGTATTAGATGACAACAGCATTAAATTATAGAAGATATAATGGATTGGTTGTTTTGTTTTATTAATAATAAATGAGAATAATGCAGGAAAATATATATGATAATATGAAGACCAGAATTAATGAATTGATAAAAGTCATTATGAAAAGAGTCCCAAAGAAGAATGTTACAAGACACACACATGAAAGTAAGGACTTAACTTTCAATGGTAGTTGACTACACAAGTAAATAATTATTACAATGCTAGTAAGATCTCTTTTCCAGTTACAAAATTAATAAAGAAATTTGTAAATAAAACATACTACAAAGCTACAATGGTCAAAACTGCATGGTATTGGCACAAGAATAGACATACTGACCATTGCAACTGAACTGAGAGTTATGATATAGGTCCTCACATATGCAGTCATCTGATATTCGACAAGGCCACCAAGCCCACTCAGTTGGGATAGAATGTTATCTTCAACAAGTGGTGCTTGGAGAACGGGATATCCATATTACAAAGCTGATATCACCCCAGATACTGGAGCTCCTGAGGGCTCTGGAGACACCCAGGTCCTATGTCAGGGTAGATAGCTCCAGAGTTTGGTGCCTTGCCAGTGAGTCCTACTTTGGCATTTGTGCTCCTGAGAGTGACAGAGTTGGACTCAACTATGTCTTCCCTGCACATGGCTCATCTGACCCTTCTATTCAAACCTATACTTGGTGCTGGAGTTTGTAGGTGTACATCCAGAGACTTGAGTCTTTGGGCTGTCCATGTGCTAGCTGGGCCTGGAACCTCAGTGGAGCAGCAAATCCTACTCTACAGCTCATTGGACTCACCCAGGATAACTGGTGGGAACATGATGATGGACAACGGCCATCCCAGGGAATGGAGAGAGTTTGCAGCTGTAGGCAAGATAATCCCATCCATCTTCCCCATAGGATATAAGCCCCCTTCTTAATTGTAGGTGAAGTGGGCAACACCATCCCACACTCCTCAAGATGGTGGGAAGAGCTATGGACTAGAGTGGACTTACTGGTGTTCTACAATAGATATATTGTGATTCAAGCAATGGAAGAAATTACAACATTGACATGGAGCCAGTGACCACTAGAGGCTCTGGGGACAGGGAAAGGGAAAAGTAGTTGTGATACAGGGCATTTTTGGGACTTGGGATTTGTTCTGAGTGACATTGCAATGACAGATATAAGCCATTTAATATCATCATATAACATGCAGACTTCTGTGAGAGAGAGTGTGGTCTACAATATGAACTATGGTCCATGCCTAATGGCTAAGCCCCAGGATGTATATGAATTACAATTAATGTGCCACACTAATAAAGGATGTTTGTGTGGGAGGTTGTGGGAGGTGTGGGAAGTGGGGAGTGTGGGAATCCCTATATTTCTTGTGTAACATTTATATAATCCAAGTATCTTTCAAAAATAAAAAAAAAAATTTAAAAAAAAACCATATATCTTAATTCTTTTGTGAACTGGGCTTGCCCACATATAGTCTTATAAAACATACATACTCATATAACAGCTATTTTATTGTGTGTTAAAATGAATATCACTAATGAGATTTAAATGGGAAATATAAATCAAAAAAGAAATGTTTGCCTTCTACATTATTTTCACTTCTGAATATTTAATAAGAAAAAAATTCAGTAGAGAGTGGTTAGTGCTATTCATATAAACAGATATAAGTGCAAGTGTTTAAATACATATACATCTGTATGCATCTATATATAAGCATATATAGATGCATATACACATATACATCTGAATACATTCATATATGTTTGTGCATATGCATATGTATATATATAGGAAAGGACCTGAACAATGAATTAAAAAGTGTTTATGTAGGTTACAATAGTTAATTAGTATAAATTGTTTTAGTTAAGTAAGTATTAGTAAATAATATAAGAACATGTGTGCTTGTAACAATTAGTTAAAAATTATAATAGCGCTTCCAAAATAAAGTAGAGAAAACACAAGAAAATTAAGTGTTTGTAGACACAGTAGAATAATATATTCAGATTTAAATGTTACCATAAGAATTGCAAAATTAATTTATGACATTAGCAGTTTATTGCTAATATTTATTTAAAACAATGTCAACATATTATTAATACCATTATCTAAAGAGAATAAGTGTAAAATTCAACATAGAGTTAATATTGCCTAGATTCTGCATTTTTCCCACTTGTTTAACATGAAAAGACATTAGTGTTCACCCTTATTTGTTATACCTGCAAATATTGGATGTCTTCTGACATAGAACATTTTGCTTACTAGTTCTGTGAAGATCAAATGAAGTTCACCAGGAAGGAATGATCTGGTCCATTAACATTTTTCCAAGAGTACGTTATAAAAATTTGTTTATGAGTTGTGTCCCAAGCAGTAGTTTGGTTGTTTATGTCCTCTATCTCTGTTATAGTGATTACAATCTGTATATGATTTCCATCCTCTCAGGTCTTATTCTCCATTGACATCAATATTTTAAGGAGGTTTATCTTCTGAGAACTTTTGAAGGCTCCAGACACCAAATTTTCCAAAAATTGTAGATGAGTTTATTGACATGGGTGTGAGAATAGTGTAGACTATAGATACTACTTCATCCTCCTCAGTGGTATGATAGGCTTTTGGGAGAAGGTAATTGATGATGACTGTCCCATAGAAGAGAGACACCACATTCATATGGGAAGAACAGGTTGTCAAAGTCTTTTTCATCCCAAAGTTTGATCCTAATCTCAAAAAGTAGAAAGTATCTGCCCATGTGAGGTCATGATGGCAGATATTTGAATGAGGAAGAACACAACCTCACTGACATAAAGCCCGTTATCATAAAGAGATGTATAAGCAGAAATAAGTTTCATGAGAGCTGGGATTTCACACAAGATATGATGGATTTCCCAAGAAGTACAATAAACAATAAGGGAGATTAAACAAATATTTGACATGGACCAAAGCATTTAGCAAAGAAACTAGCCATTTCCCAGCCACCATGAAGACGAAGACTCTAAAGTACATGAAAATTGAGTATTGGAGAGGGTGACTTATATAGCCACATAGCAGTCATAAGACATGTATGCCAGGAGAATGTGCTCTGTTTGACAAAGGATCATGAAGAGAATGAGCTGCATTACACAGCTAATAAAGGAAATGGTATTTTTCCCAGACAGGAAATCAGTGGCTATCTTGGGGAGAAAAGTTGAGCTCTTCAAGAGGTCCCTGATGGAAATTTTGCTTAAAAGAATTACATAGATCTCTGAAGTCGAGAGTCCAACCAAGTGAGAATCATCATCATAATATTGCCAACGATGGTCACAAGAAACACCAAAAAGATGAGAGAAAAGAGAAGATTGGCAGCTTGTATGTGGTGAAATAGCCCCAGGAGGACAATGTCTAATTGTCATATTGTTCCATCTCCCCATTCCTTCCCTCCTAATTCATTATTCTGGATAGATCAGAGAAAAATCTTTAGTTCAACCACAAATGGGCCCCTCATTTTACAAAGTGTCAATTTCATTCTCTTCCCTAGTTGTACAATGATATATAGTATGTGATTCAACTATTTTCAATTCTATCTCTACCGTACAATGTCTCTCTTTACTTTTGCAACTTCATTGTGTGCTGATTTAAAATAATTGAAGCAAAAATTATCATGATATACACTCTCAGTATTTTAAGGAAATACAATTAAACTCCTTGAAATTTTTATGTTAATATAATTTGATTATTTTTTTAAAAAAATCATATAACTCTATATAATCTCTTCCTTATCTATTTATCATCTATCTAGCTAGCTAGCTAGCTATGATTTTTCTCTCTGTCTCTCTTCATCTCTCTATCTCTTTATAACTGTATATTAAGTTAACTATCTTTATCTATCTCTCTAGATATGCATCTATCCAACAGAGATACTTAAAAAAATTCTCTAGATTCTCTTAGTCCTGATTTGCAAAAGCTAGAGTCTGCATAAATGAGATAGCATTCATAAGTAATTGTCTATACAACTATTTGAAATATGTTAGTTGTTTTATATATACCATTTTACCTTTTTACAGGTCTGCAAGAAATTACTTTCCTTTTTTTCAAAAGGCAAGTTTGATTTTCAGAGAGATGAAGTATTGTCATATTTAGCAGTTAATGAACTAGGACCATTATCACATCCAAATGTTTCGAGGTTCTTTGTTCTTTGCTGCAGCAAGTTACTTAATATAAAAGACAAATTTTGTATGTGATCTTTATTTTGAAACCAAAACGTGTAAGTTTTTCTTTACTCTTTTGTAAACTGATAGCTGAAAGCGTAAGACCATCCAAAGAGGATAAGAAAAAGTCCAGTATCACAACAGATGGCTCCTGAGTGAGATTCAGAAACTTGACTCCACATTTTCAAAAAACTGATGATAATATGACAAACTACAAAAATATTGGAAAGAAACAAGAAAAAGTTGATATTAGTGGTAGAATTTGGCCAGGAGTTTTGGTTCTGCTCTTCATCTGTGCTTAATAGAGATCAATATGAAGTTAAACAATGAAGAATACTCGTGGCAAAGGACAACAACCTAGTATGAAGGAAGTAAATGGAGGAAGCATCAATTGGCTCATATGCTGTTTTGTGGAAATAAGAATGAAGTAAGTAGGTTGTTTAATTTTCCTAATGTACATACATTGCATTGTTAAAGATGTTCCTCAAAAATAGGGGTCATATATACACAACATTTTTAGCAACATCAAAAAATAAATTTCACTCAAAGACTACTGTATTTTCTGGAAACATTTAATCAGAGTCATAGATTCCTACGGTCTATAGTGACATGCTTCTTTTGTATGGAATCATGCTTACTTGTTATGATGCTCTATATAGGAAATTCCATAGAATTACGTCTAATTGTCATGGGCCCTTTATCAAATATGACATTTAGTATATAAGTATGCTACATTACATTAATAATGTTTATTTCAAGAAATATAGACCTATAGATGAATTTGGAGTTCTCAAACATATATGGACAAAAATACAAAATAATTGATTAGCAGGAAGTTCAAAACACTGTGGACTCATTACTTTGGTTTGAACTCAGGGAAACTCTTCATTGCAAAAAAGATATATGAGTCCTGAATTGTATTTCATTTTATTACTTCAAATTTGTGTTTTATCAATTTTATAATAGGACTCTAAGATAAATATAGTGTAAAATAAAACATAGTATTTAAAAAATAAAATGCGTGTTATTTATTTTAGAATTTTGTTTTCAGTTATTTGCTTGAAATCTATTACTTATTTAATCTATTGAAGTATTTTCTTCAAACAAGTCAACTCATTACAGAAAAAACCTTCCATGACTCAGGGATTGATTTTGAATTTGTTTTCATACTGTGTCTTTACTACCAGTGTTTGTGAAACTGCATGCTTTCAGTTTCAAAATAAAGGACTAAAGGACGGAGAGAGTAAAAATGCCTCAATGAGACAATCAGAATAACACAGACACAAAGGAATTGGATTCCTGAGATTAAATTAATTTTGTTGTCTCTAAATATAATTGCTTTATTAAGTATGTATATATATAAATATATATTTATATATAGCCGGTCATTTTAAATTAGTGGCCCAATCCATTTAAAAACATACCTAGTGACAATGTATTAATGCTATATTTCTGCAATTCAATTATTGTTTGAGATAAGGTTTTTATATTATTATTATCAAAGGACCTCTGATGGATGTATGCACCGAACACATGTGGCAAATAGAAGAAAAATCTTGATATTTAAGAGCTGCTCAATTTCAATTATATTTATATTGACTCAGTGATTATAATTGATTATAAAGTAACATTATTTGTAGCTGTGTTACAAAGCAAGGCTGATAATGTGGAATGAATTACCTACTTATGTAAAATAACATCATCATATGCCTATTATTCAATTGAAAAAATTTTTGGCTTAAAAGTAAATTCTATTTTCTTTTCATAAATATGACATTCAGACTAACTTTCTTTTAATATTTTTCCTGAAGATATCATCAGATATCTACATAAAAGGTAGAGGTGCACAGAAAAGTATCCAGAGACATTCATCTTCCTTTGCTGTCAAGACCATACATTACCAATGAACTAAGGTGGCTAAATGCAAAACTAAATTCTCTATTACCAATGTTTGGGCCAATTTACAATTCTGCCTATACTGTCCTCAGAGAAAATTTCCCTTGTTTGCCCTTCTGTTGCCTTAGGTGAGCCAAGCACAATTATTCCCTTGTCCATCAAATGCCAAAATTCAGCAAGTCTCTTCTCTTGAAGACAAGCAAAGAAAAAAAATTAATCACATAATCTTTCATTCATCAACCCTAGCTACATCCATCTGCATACTGCAGAACTGCAAGGGTGCAGATTTTAACTTCTGTTTCCTTGGATCCAAGAGAGTGTTTTCCATTCCTGGCTCCACTACTCATTAATGACTTCAAATATACTACTTAACTTTTCTTTTCTCTGATTCTTAATATACAAAATGGAGTGGTAAGAGCAGGCATGCTATAGGATTTTGTGTGTATAGAGTTAATTGATTAATGTAAATCTTGTATAACAATGCCAGATGCATGGGAGACAATAAATGTTTCACAATATAAGGATGAATTTTTAAATTTTTTGATTGGTATATGATGAGTGTGAATTGATCCATAATGTATAGTTTTATTTTTCCTGCTGGTATCATCAAATATACAAATTAGAAAATTGAATACGAAGAAACACATTTTATTTAATGATCCATATGTGTTATTCCATTAATTTACTATCAGGCCTGTCATTTAAAAATAAGCAATAAATGTATGTGTTTTTAAGTTTTCAATTTAACTTTCATACTAATTCACATACTAATCCTCAAATGATCCCTAAACATATTTTTTTTTCTATAAATGGGGAGAAAGATATATAAAACAGTTCTAAGTATTGAGCTTGGTTACAAATGGAATATATATGGGTAACTGGTAAGTTTAGTTTAGGGCAGAGCTGAGTTTAAGGTCTTTGTGTGTATATGATATTAAAATAATATTACTTTCTTGCTTCTTATGTGCTATGCAGATTTATAAGTGCTTTATGTATATATTAAATCATCAGATGTCTTATGTTTCTTAGGAAGGCACTATTAATAACTCTAGAAAAAGCAAAACAAAAATATCAGCTCTATAGTTACTAAAGCAAAGGCAGAGTTTGAAAACAAGTTTTGAATTTATTTGTCCTTTTTTCAGATAAATCTCACATTATTTATTTTCTAATTAGACATCATTAGATTTTAAAATAGAATTAGTGCAAATATTCTTTAGAATTTTCTTGAACTTTGGAGGTTTTATCTGTTTTTGTCTACTATGGAAATATTTGAGTGAGAATTGTACTCCAAAGATTCTTTTATATTAAATGAGCATAAATTCCTCACGTATTTTTCTAGCTCTAGATTTGAGTCATTTTTAAGTTCTCAATTTAATTTTCATCTCTTGGAAAATGTTCCTCTTGGCATGTTCCTATATTATACTCCCCTCTCTTTTTATCCCTGTTGCCAGTAGGATTTGATGCCCTTCTTCTTGAATACATTCCATCCCGTGTTTATCTCTTTAAGTATACTCTCCTGAATCTTTATGATCTAAGCATGTATCTCTCATATCTGTAAACATCTTGAGGGGAGGGACTTTATATTTCCCATTTTTAGCATTCTACCAGGAACTTATTGTTATATGATAAAAGAGTGCAATAAATTAGTTAATGAAATTTGTGTATAACTGAGTATGGGGATTTTCTTGCAAAAAAAATTACAATGCAAAACTTCATATTAAGTTATGGAAAACCAAATTTTAAATCTGTGCTTTGACTCTGTGCTTTGGGTTGTTTTAGACTCTCTCTCTCTCTGTCTCTCTCTCTCTCTCTCTCTGTCTCTCTCTCTGTCTCTCTCTCTCTCTATATATATATATAACAACGGTGACACTAAGGTAAAAATTCAACTTAAGGAAAGAGATATGCCTTTTGGAATTGGAATCACTTCAAAAATCATAAGAAAATCACTTTTCTTATGACACATTTTGCTTTAAATTCCTTAACATTAATCTTGATCAAATATAACAATATGACCTTTTATGTTTTTTCCCTTTATTTGTGTGAATATAAATGACTTAAACTGGAGGTAAGGAAAATTCCAGGCTCTTTCCTCCTGCACTATTTGGGCCCAGCCCCCCACACTATGTTCCTGTGGAGAGTGATTCTTAGGTGTTGTGGGTTTATGATCCAGAAATAGGAAAGTGTGTGTGTGGGATGGAGGACAGAGTTCAGCCTTAAATGGTCTCCAGGAGTTTGGATTGGTCTGGGAATGTGGACAGTTGAAAGTGGCTTTATTTAGAGGGTCAATTTTGTTATCCGCCGAGAGAGTAGATTGTGTTTATTTATGCATGTGATTGTTGAAATTTTAGTAGAACCAGGTCACAATGGGATGTGGATAATTTGAAATGTTTTTTACTCATATGAGCAAAGCAGTGAAATTGGTGAGACCATCCATAAATCCACCTCATTTATATAGAATCATAATTCACAAACAGTAACAATGGCAAGGAAAATATTCATCATCGTGATTCAAGGTAATATTTATAGAGTGCTTGCTGTTAGTCAAACAACTTTATGGATTGTTTGTAAGTACTAATTGATCAATTCTCCAAAATCATGCTATCATTAGCCACAATAGAAATTTTGAAGTAAATTACTGAGTAATGAAGTGAGACAGTAAGAACCTGCTGCTCCTATTCAGAGTATTCCATCCACATCCCACTGCAATAAAAACCCATTCCTCCTCGCTGTGGACACAGCTTTTACAGATAAATTCTCTTATGCAATATATGTGTCCTTAAAAAAATACCCCCATTTTTATATGACAGAATTTTGGGTTCCAATTTTCTTATAATCATCTAAGCAGTTTACTTTTGTCAGTACACAATACATTCACAATTTATTTCACATAATATCAAATGGTAACAACAACAACTACTAAAATAAACACTACTAAGCAGTTTATTTGCCTAAATTCAGAGGCAAAATTATCTTCACACCCAAAAAACAAAACTTAATGCCATCTCATTTACACTGGACCCTTCCAAATCCATATCTTAATTTTCTAATTTATATTTCTTTTTTTTTTTTTAATTTATTTTTATTTTTTTTATATATATATACATATATTTTAAGAGGTACTTAGATTACCCAAAATATTATATTAGAAATATATCTAATATCTAAAATATTAGATATAAATCTAATTTATATTTCTATTTTCTTTTAATTAAAGCATTGAAAACTTTAAAATATCATGCTCCTAGAACTTAGATGTGTCACTTTGATATTCTAAAAATATTTCCATCACCAGATCAACTTGAGGCTATCAGTGCCAATCTGTGTTTAGCTATTCATCATTTAAAATCTGCAATTTGATTCCATAATGATTATATTTCATATTTGCTCTTAAAATTCACATTCAATTTCTTGTCTGACTACTGTCATTTTATTTTGTGGGAAGTATTGGTGAAATATTTTACAAATAAATTAGGATTAATGATATTTCATACTAAAGAATAACACGTATCAGAGTTGGGGAAATGAACATAAGGCAAATTCCTATTTAATAAGAACTAACTGATGTAAAGTTAAGTACATGGCAATGCAATCCTGTGTAATCCCTCTAGACTCTAACCTACATCATCATACCTATTGTTATTTTACTGTCCTTTTTCATATATGATTACATGGGTTCCCAATTATCCCATGGAATTAGTAAGGTAAAGAAATTGAATGTTTAAAATCAGCCTCATTTTAATTTTCTAAGATTAAACAAATCTCATTGCAATTGAACAAGATAATACAAGTGACATGTCATTCTCCAAATTCTTTTCTATGAACCTGGGCAGAGTGAATCCTTACTGGATACAGCATTTGAGTTGAGCCTATGGCAATTTAGAAACCTAACTTCAATGACTATGCTGATCTTGGGATTATGTGAAAACAAATGATTGAAATGTGAAGATATTATTTCTCTTTTATCAGATAATTATCCGGAATTAATATCTATTTTCAACACAAAAATCAAGCTTTGTGTTGGAATTAGATGATATAAAAGTACCTGAAAGAACTTTTTAGGAGTAATGTTTGCATAACTTATTGAGATGCCTTTTTCTTTTCTTTTCTTTTTGTGAAATAAAATAGGTAATAAAAAAGAAAGTGTTTTTAAGCTAAAAAAAATTAACCTATGTATTACTCAATCATTACACATGTGGAATCTAAATCAGTAGGTGTGTTTGAGAAGGAAAATAGAATTGAATATACTTTCAAAAACCAGTAGTTTAAAAATCAGTTATTTGATTCCATTTTCGTTAGAGCAAATACATTTTGAACCTAGATTCAGAAGCTTATCTATTTATTTTGAATGCAGAAATAAGCCTAACAAAGCATGACCAACTATGACACTGTGCTTAATTATGAACTAGAGACCAAGTTTTCCCAAAAGGTCTCTAGAAAACAAAATATGAGCTTCTACCATGTTTAGACAATCACTTAATTTGCTTTGGGAGAACGAAAATCTTACATAAAGACAAACATTAACTTTATATCTTTTAAAAATTGTATTTTCTGCTGATATGTTTCATGCTAAATGATTGAAAGCTTATTGTTTGAGGCAAAAAAAACCACACAGCAATCTAAGGAACTTATAATATTGTAACATTTCATAAAATTCATTTCGAATGATTTGGCTTTCTTTTCTACTGGATTTTTTACTTCCTTCAAAGCTTGATATTCCAGAAAATATAAGTCTCTGCCCTGTAGCTCTTTGATATATAGGATAAGTATAGATATAATTTTATAGTTTTACACTGATGACATTATTGTGAATCTCTTATTACAACTTGCAAGTGCAGTGCCAAGGGATCCTTCTTGTAACTAATATTGGCGATCCATCCCCACTTTTATTTAAGATTTCATTTCAAGGGAAATTATTTAAGAAAAAAATTCAAGGAAAAATCTTTTGGCTAATAAAATATATATAGGCTGGTATTCCTCAGTTGAAATGAATGTTTAAATGAATTATTTTATGAAATCAAAGACATACCTGCATATCTGATGTGAAAATATGCTTTTTAAGTCAGTAGATTCTCAGTTTCAAATATATTTCCTTCTGGATGAAAATAAATCTTTTTCATAATAAAAATTATTCAGATGCCACATAGCTTGTTAGCCTGCTGATTACTCTGATATTAATCAGAAAAAATTGTAGTCCCTTCAAGAGTTTTCCACAATGCATGTAAAAATATAAGCACACAAGTAGTCTAAGATATACTATTTATATAATTGCATTTAGTTGACAAATAATGATCAGTCAATTATATATTTTCCTGCATGCATGCTTATATCTTAATTTGGGCTAATTGTGTGCAGACTACATTATACAGATTTTATTTCAAACACCTCTATAAAAAAGAATATGAAGGTATATATTTGAGTTTTATTTGGACTTATATTGACTTTGAGTATTATCGGCAATTCCAAGGACAAAGGGACATGGGCAAACCTTGCTTCAGTGAAAGAGTTTCATGGTTTGACAGTTTAGTGTGTCAGTTTCCTGAAGGAGAATGACCTTGTATTATCGATGGGGTTGTAAAATGGAGTAACCACTCCATTTGATGGGGTTGTAAAATGCATGTGTTTCTTCCTTTTTTTTTTTTTTTTGGATACATTTTTAAACTTTCTTTAATTTTTAAGAAGCTTTAGATATTACATAACAGTTACATCAAAATTAAAGGGGATTCCCATATGTCCCACTCCCTCCCACTCCCACACTGTCCCACATCAACAACATCCCTCACTAATCTGATACATTTATTACAATTGATGAACACATATTGAAACATTGCTACTAACCATGCATTACAATTTACATTATAGTTTACACTCTTCCCCTTACAATCTTGTAGGTTATGACAAAATATACAATGGCTTGCATCTGTCAATGCAATGTCATGCAGAACTATTCCAATGTCTTGAAAATGTCCCCATGTTACACCTGTTTTTCCCTCTCTCCCCTCAGAACCTCTGGTGGTGACTTCCTTTATAACAATGATGAGTTCTTCCAGTTCTAGAAAAATAATAATCATTCTATAGTAGAATAATAAGTCTACTTTAGTCCATTATTCATTCCCCAATCTTGAGGATTTGGAGCTGATGATGCCCACTCTGTTGTAAAATGCATGTGTTGTAAAATGCATGTGTTTCTTCCATAATTTAACCTTAACATTTTATGTTATACTTGGAGTACATAAATATTAACAATAATTTTGGAATGATGCAGGGTTGTAAAATATTTCAATATATGCATATGATTAGAATTTCATGCCATTGTTTTAAAATATTTTAAATGTACATATTTAACATATTTAAATCCACTCTGATAAATGGGTTATAATGACATGTTAATATAAGTAACATATTAAATCAAGTTTTTGCCAAAAAACTTTAGTAAAAGGGAAGTGGAAAAAATGGATTGTGGCCCTACACAGTCCAGAAGAGCCTCAGAAAGAAGGCAATAATTATCAACTGATACTTATTTGATAAAGTTGTTTAGTAAGAAATGTGTGGCTTTCAGTTTAAGTATCGATTAATTCTAAACTAGCTCTCAAATCTATCAAAGATTCCTGAATTGTTCCCTAACACATTTTGATTTGATTTTATATCACATTGTTTTTCTCACATTTATGGACTTTACCTAATGCATTGGAATTTCTTTATATTTATACCACTTTGGGTATGGAACTTATGATTTGTTCAAATCTACTAGTGAATAGTGTCATTCTTCAACGTCAATTAATTGCAAATTAACTTCAGTTGGAGTGCTCATTAGAAATTTTACCTAAATTACAGAAGTAACTTTGGATGTTGGTGGAGGTGACAGGGAGAAAAATAATTTCTTCCATTTTTGGGAAGGAGATTTGTGGTGCCCTTTAGGTGATTCTGAACTGAAAATAATTTTTGCACATTTCGCTCACCTATACGGTGAAATATTTTATATTTTAATATATTATTAGAAGTGGTATAACATTGATTTCTTCACCTGATGGAGAGATTTTTGCAGAAGTCATTGTTGATAATGATTACCAGAAGGATTATCTTTTGGAAATAGTGGTGGTAGGAAACTGGATTATGTAACTTCCCATATACTTAATAAGACCCTAAAATTGTGTTCTTTTAAAAAAGAAATGAAAAGAATGAAAAGATAGCTTTTTAAACCTTAAAGAAATATAAAGAATATTTTGTGCTGCAAGAATTGGTGGGATTTGAGCATAGTTAATAGGTACAATGATCAAAACCAGTCATAGCTTAAGGAAATAAAATGAATAATGATATGCTTTTTGAAAGTTACCTTGTGTAGATACAGATTAGGCCTAACACATCTAGGGCCTATTCTCTGAAAGTAACTATAACAAACAAATTTTGATTATAATTCAATTTATGAAAAGAATCAAAGTAATGTACAGTTTGTATATTTAACTTGACTGAGGGAAGTGGTATGGAGGAAAGTAATATTTAATATGGTAATAGTGTGAACCACATTATGTATTCAAACCAAGTAAAATATGAACCATGCAATTCTCAAGCACTGTTATATTTCTGTTTTAGCATGTTTAATTTCTGATATTTCCCAAGCACAGAATATATTTTGATGGGTGTATTAGTCAGGATTCTCTAGGCTTTTGATTGGACTACATCAGTGAAGCATGAATTAGGTTGAGTTTCTGCCCCCTTGCTGGGTCTGATATAATAGGAAACACAGACAGACATAGGAAAAGGAAGCCACCATATTTGATCCTGCCATGTAATAGAGAGGACTAGATGAGTGCTTAAGCATCAAGCCCCAAGATTCTGGGCCCATGGAGCAGCTCAGGAGATAAGCCCTGCTATATACCTGATAGCTTACAGCAGAACTCAGGAAAAAAGCAAAACAGTTGAGACTGATATAGGAGGCCCAGAAAGAGAGAAGTCCTATACTGGGTTGTACTCAGGTGAGTTCATACCAAGTTAGAGATCACCTGCCTTCTTGTTTCAACATGTTACAGCTGATTTTGGTGAGAAAACATCTCTGATGGTACCTCATTTTGGACTTTCATGGCTTTGGAACTGTAAGCTTTTACCCAAAATACATCTCCTTTATAAAAGCCAACTCATTTCTGATACTTTGCATTGGTAGCTCTTTGGCAAACTAAAACAGTTTATCCCTTTCTCTAACAGCTTTTATTAGCTGAAAGGAGAAACCAGGCTGCCATTCCCACCATTAGCTTGGAAATCTTTTCAGCTAAATATTCGAAGTCATTGGTTACAAGTTTCACTTTCACTCCTACAGTGGGACATAATTTCAAAAAGTTGTTAGCTACTTTATAACAAGGATCATATTCTCACCAGTTTCCAAGTGCCTCATAATACTTCCAGTCTTATACTCATTACCCATTTCCTAATTCCAAAGCCACCTGTATATTTGTAGGTGTTTGTAATAGCAGCATCCTACTTTCTAATACCAGAAAATGCTTAGATTCCTATCTGGAATGCCAAATACCTCATAATGAGTTTGATTTAAAACAAGAAATTATTGACTCATGGGTTCACAGGCTAGAAGTCTTGCTGCCTTCCAGGGTCACTAGCATTCTATCTGGCTGGCAATCCTTAGGTTCATTGGCTTTCTTATCACATAGCAATGTCCTCTCCCTTCTCTTCCAGGTTGCATTGACTTCCACCTTCTGTCTCCACCACGTCTTTCTCTTCATAAAGTCTCCCTTATTTGAATTAACTCTCAAACTCATTCAGTTATATCATGCCTTAGTTAAAAGTAAGACCTTCCAAAGATCCTTTTAACAATGGGTTCATAAACCAGGAATGGATTAAAATTAAGAAAACACTCCCCTCCCCTCCATGTACAAATTTTATCATATCACAAATGTGAAATTTCATGTTTGTCAAGCTATGAGTTAGGATGTGTTTACTGTTTGCTATAGCTGTAAGTCCCTAGAGGCTAGCATTTCCTCTGGTTTCCTTGGTTTTGCTCCCCTAATTCTTTGCATTTGCCTAGTTATTTCTTAAATATGGTCACAGCTTCATAATTTTTTTTGTTGTAATCAACTTTTACTTTATGCTTGTTTTATTGATGTCCTTGTGAGGGGTGGGGAGAAGGTAAACATTTTATAGTTTGATTGGGTCTCTGTCTTTTAGTTAACCAGTAAGCCTGGGCTGTGAATTAACAGGTGTTTCTCAGGTTCATAATCCCATTGCCTCCAGGAGGAATTTTTTTGTGTGGCTTACTACACTGTTCTGTATATTTGAACCCATATCAAGGTGTTGGCAGGATCATGCATTTGCTGAAATCTGAAGGGTTCGAGCAGAGACAATTCTTTTTTTTTTTATTAGAGAAGTTGTGAGTTTACAGAGGAGTTGTATAAAAAACACAGGTTTCGCATATGCCACCCCACCACTTACACCTTGCAATATGTGGAAATTTTGTTACAATTGATGATAGCACTCTTTAAAAATAATTGTATTATTTTTTTAACAGCACTTAACATTGTTACTCCTGATGACAGATTATTACAATAGTATCATTAACTATCACTCAAAGATCACATTATGTAATTGCAGTGTGAATTCTTGACACAACTCATTCCCTGTTTCTGATAAATGCCTTTCTCTATTTGTCTGTGTCCAATTTTACTCTCCTTTTAAGGATCACAATTATATTTCTCACACTTTACACTTCAGCCTCATCATTACTGATGATATCATCAATTCCTAGTTCTAAATAAGATCACATTCAAGAGACTTAGAGTTAGGACTTGAATATAACTTATTAAGGGGCAAAATCAACACATAACTGGTATCATACCTAGGACTATAGGCATGTTAGTTTTCAGCAGTAAAATTTCTTGAATTATTTATCAAAAATAGTGAAGTTATAATTATAAAAGCTTAGGTAAACTGAGTGTCCACAGAGTACTGGCTAATAAAAGACATGGACAAGAGGAGCAGTTGATGAGAAGGTTAAAATTGTGGAAGTATATCCTGAGTGACCAACAGACCCTTTCATCTCCATCTGATGGTTCCATGGGTCGATGTAGGCTCCTTTTGAAAGACCTAAGAAATTTTCTATTAGAAATTTATATGTGTATGTGACCACTGCCAACTTTAAATATTGGTTCACTGAGGATTCAAAGAATTTGAATGGCTAACAAAAGTCCTTGATAGGTTGAATACTATCCTTGGAAGAGAAATTTGGTACCCCCTGATTTTCCAAATATTTTAAAATAAAAATTACCAGGGAAGGGAATAGGTCATCCTGACCTATATAAATGTCCATTCCTAAATCAGTAATTGTGGCTATGGAAAGTAGTAAATGGTTAACTGGTCCCAGATAATATGTTTATGCATTTCGCTATAAGTTAGGATCCTGTTACTGATGGGTTTGCCAAAACTGACATGATGGAAAGGGAGGTAGATTAGTTTCTGAATAAACTGAAGAGAATTTAGCAGAGATACAAAATAAGGTGTCATGTGTTCAAATGTACCCAATTAGAGCCTTTCATTGCACATAATAGAAGGCCTTGATAACCTGTAGGGTAATTTAAACATTTGTCTATGGAGTGACAGAAAGAAGAATTTTGGGTATTTAATCCACATCCAGATATGTAATTTTTGGCAATTGCTACTTCAATTATATTACAGTTTATAATATTGGCTATCTGGTGAATGTGAGGTTAGTGAAATAATGTAATGAACTTAAGGAGTCGTGATGTGATGGAATGAAATATGTTTTTTATTACAGGCATACTCTATGCATATTCCAATTTATTTTAGCTTATATTTATTAAAATCCTTTCCCTATTGGAATTATGCTTTGAAGGATCATTGCTCTAGAAAATTCCCAAAGGCCAATTATCATGTAATTAATATGACATAGAATGTATCTGTTAAATCAAAGAAGCAGAGATAAGCAGTACTAAATATTAGAAATATATTATCAAACTTAAAAATTATAAATGGTTGGAATTGCTGAGCTGAAATTCTAAAATCGCTTTTATTACTTTTGTAAGCCACTTCTATCCAACCAATTAATCAATTCATTGATTATTAAATACATGCAACAACAATAGATAAATGGATATTAGACATAGAATTGCATCCCTTAAAACTAGATGAAGGTAGAAGTATAAGTTAAATTTTAGAGGAAAAGATCAAACTCTACAAAGAAAAAGATAGATTTATAAAATAAATGATGTGGACTGATGAGACATGCTTATAACCATAAGTGAAAAATGAAAGTTGCAATCATTCAGATATATAATATATAAATATAAATTATAAGGTAGATTAAAGAATTTTTTTTAATTTTTATCAATAATAAATGAAAATAAACCAGGCAAATGTATATGAAGATATGATATCCAATACTAATACAAGATAAAAGTTATTATGAAAAGAGTTCCAAAGAAGAATGTTATAGGGTACACACATATAAGGAACAGTTTCAATTTCAAAGGTACATTAATAATTAAGTGAATATTTATTACAATTCTAGTGAGATCCCTTTTCATTTTCAAGATTAATAAGAAATCTGGCATATAAAATTATATACCTTAAATTTTGTCATGAACTGTGTTCGCAAACACATAGGCTTAAACAAACTTTGTATCTATACAAATGTATTTTAAGTTGTGAATGTGCATGGCTCATAAAATTTTAGAGACAAATATGTATCAATAAAAAGTAATAAAATCCTTGGACCCTTTATTTTCACTTCTGAATATTTATCAGAGAAATCTTCCATGGAAAGTTGGAGTGGTAATCCAATATACATATATATGTATACATCTGTGTGCATATATACACATATACATGTATGTCTGAATACATCTAAATATGGATGTATATATAGGAAAGGACATGAAAAATGAATTAGATTATATTTAATTAGATTGTTATGTTTATAGATAAATTGCTGAAATTAAGTAAACATTATTAAATAGTTTGAGAATAAGCATAATATAAACAATTAGTTAAAAACCATAATTTCACCGAAGTCAAGTGGTAAGAAAAGAAGAAAAATATATGTTTGTTAACTACATGAGAATAATATATTCATAATTAAATGTTACCTTAAGATTTGCAAACTTCAATTATGAGCAGTTTATTACTAATGTTTATTTTAAAGGATGTTATAATTATATAATACAGCTTTTTGGGAAGAATAAATATAAAATTCAATGTAGTCAATATTGCCTAGGTTGTGCATTTTTCCTGTTGTCTAATATCAAAAGAAATCTATGCTTCCTAATGTTTCTTAGCACCTGTAAATTTGGGACATCTTCTGACAAAGATCATTTTGCTTAAAGTTCTGTGAGGTTCAAATAAGGCTAGGCAGTAAAGAGTGGTTTGATACATTTTCATTTTACCAAGAGTAGGTCGCAGGAATTTATCCATGAATTTTCTCCAGAAAAATAATAGTTTTGTTCAGTATTTCATCTGTTACAGCATTATTTTTCTGAAGAAAGACTTAGTGATGTGGAAGACAGTACATTTGAAATCAAGCAGATTTCAAATGTACTGTCTATCTTTAAAAAGATAGAAAAAAAATGCAGCAGGGACTTAGGGATTTAACTGATAACACAAAATGCACAAACATACACATTACAGGCTTCCCAGAAGGAGAAGAGAAGGGAAAGGGAACAGAAGGACTGTTGAAGGAAATAATGGCTGAAAACTTCCAAACCCTATTGAGGGAGATGGATGTACATGTCCAGGAAGCACAGCACACCCCAAACACTATAAATCCCAATAGGCCTACTCCAAGGCAAATAATTATCAAAATGTCCAATGCTCAAGACAAGGAGAAAATACTCAAGGCAACAAGAGAAAAGAGAACCATCACATACAAGTGAAGCACAATAAGATTAAATGCTGATTTCTCATCTGAATCCATAGAGGCAAGAAGACAGTGGTATTACCTAGTCAAGGTACTTAAAGAAAAAAAACTTCCAGCCACAAATTCTCTATCCAGCAAAGCTGAGATTCAAAAATGAGGGAGAGTTCAAAATACTCACAGATAAACAGAAACTAAGAGAATATGCCAAGAAGAAACCTGCACTTCAATAAATACCAAAGGAAGTTCTACAGGTTGAAAGGAAAAAAACAAAAGAGAGAGAGAGTTGGAGGAGAGTGTAAGAACAACTAAAAAGAGAAAAAGAGAAATAAAAACAATGTATTACATATAAAAACCCAAAGAAAATATGGCTGATGTAACAAATGCATTGAGAGTAATTACACTGAACGTTAATGGATAAAACTCACAAGTCAAGAGATGCAGATTGGCAGAATGGATAAAGAAATCTGACCCATTTATATGTTTTCTACAGGAAACTCACCTTAGACCCAGGGATTCAAGGACACTGAAAGTGAATGGCTGGAAAATAATTTTACAAGCAAACAGTAACCAAAAAAGGGCAGGAGTAGCTATCCTAATATTGGACAAAATAGACTTCAAATGCAAAACTATTGAAAAAGACAAAGATGGACACTATATATTAGTAAAAGGGGTAATCTTTCAAGAATAGAGAACAATCATAAACATTTATGCACCGTATCAGGGTGTCTCAAATTATATGAGGCAAACATTGGAAAAACTAAGTGGAGAAATAAATGCCTCTACAATTATAGTGGGGGACTTTAGTACACCATTATAACCATTAGATAGAACATCTAGACAGAGTATCAATAAAGAACAAAGACTCTGAATAATACACTAGAGGACCTGGACCTAATAGACATATACCAAATGTTGCACCCAATACAGCAGGATATACATTCTTCTTGAGTGTGCATGGATCATATTCCAATATAGACCACATTGAGGCCACAGAACAACTCTCAATGAATTCAGAAAGACTGAGATTATACAAAGTAAGTTCTCTGACCACGATGCAATGAAATTGGAAATGACTAAAGGCCAGAGAACCAGATTAGAAACAAAGATATGGAAGTTAACAACACACTCATAGCCAAACAGTGGGTCAAGGAGGGAATCTCAAAAGAAATCAGTAACTACCTTGAATCAAATGAAACTGATAACGCAAAATATTAAAACCTTTGGGATTCAATCAAAGCTGTACTGAGAAGGAAATTCATAGCCATAAATGCATATGTTAAAAAGAAGGAAGAGCGGAAATTAAAAACCTAGCTGTACACCTGGAGAAACTGGAAAAACAACAGCAAACTAACCCCAAAGAAAGTAAAAAGAAAGAAATAACAAAGATTAGAGAAGAATTAAAAGAAAGAGAAAATAAGAAAGCATGAGAAAAAATAAACAAAACCAAAAGCTGGTTCTTTGAGAAGATCAATAAAATTGAAAAACCCTTACCTAGACTAAGAAAAAGATAGAGCCAATGCAAATACACAAAATAAGGAATGAAGAAGGGGATATCACTACTGACACCACCGAAATAAAGAGTATCATGAGAGTATACTTTGAAAAATTATATGCTAACAAGAATGATAATTTAGAAGAAGTGGACAAATTCCTAGAAACTCACAAACAGCCTACATTGATGAAAAAAGAAACTTTTGAACTCAACAGTCCAATTACAAGTAAAGAGATAGACTCAGTCATCAAGAACCTCCCAACTAAGAAGAGCCCAGGACCAGATGGCTTTACAGGTGAATTCTACCAAACATTCCAGAAAGAGTTAACACCAATTCTGCTTAAGCTCTTCCAAAAAAAAATAAATAGAAGGAATATTGACTAATTCATTCTATGATGCCAAGATTAACCTAATACCAAAGCCAAACAAAGATACTACCAGAAAGAAATATTACAGACCAATTTATCTAAGGAAACTAGATGCTAAAATTCTCAACAAAATACTTGCTAATCGCATTCAACAACATATCAAAAGAATTTTATACCATGACCAAGTGGGATTCATCACAGGTATGCAAGGATGGTTCAACATAAGAAAATCAATCAGTGCAATACACCACATAAACAGATTGAAAGAAAAAAATCACATGATCATCTCTATAGATGCAGAAAAAGAATTTTACAAAATACAGCATCCTTTCCATATCAAAACAATGCAAAATATAGGAATAGAAGGAAACGTTCTGAGCATGATAAAGTGTATATATGAAAAACCCAAAGCTAACATCATCTTTAATGGTGAAATCCTAAAAGCCTTCCCTCTGAGATCGGGTACAAGACAAGGATGTCCACTATCACCACTCCTATTTAACATTGTCTTACAAGTACTGCTCGAGCACTGAGGCAAGAAAAAGATATAAAAGGCATCCAACTTGGAAAAGAAGAAGTATAAATTTCATTATTTGCATATGACATGATCCTATATGTAGAAAGCCCTGAGAAATCTACAACAAAGCTTCTAAAATTTACAAAGTAGTTCAGTAGCTTTGCAGGCTATAAGATCAATGTTCACAAAATCAGTAGCATTTCTGTACAATAATAACGAACAATCTGAGGAAGAAATGAAGAAAAAAATACCAACACATTAGCAACTAAAAGAATCAAATACCTGGGAATAAATTTAACTAAAGATGTAAAGGACTCATGTACAGAACACTACACAACACTGTTAAAGGAAATCAAAGAAGACTTAAATAAATGGAAGAATATTCCCTCTTCATGGATAGGAAGACTAAACATCATCAAGATGACTATCCTACCCAAACTAATCTATAGATTTAATGCAATCCCAATAAAAATCAGCACTGTATTTTTTAAGGAATTGGAAAAACTAACTACAAAATTTATTTGTAAGGGTAAGAGGCCCCGAATTGCCAAAGACATATCGAAAAAGAAAAATGAAGTTGGAGGTATCACACTACATTACTTTAAAACATACTACAAAGCTACAGTGGTGAAAACCACATGGTATTGGCACAAGGATAGACACATTCACCAATGGAACTGAATTGAGAGTTGTGATATAAATCCTAACATACACAGTCATCTGATATTTGATAAGGACACCAAGCCCACTCAGATGGGAGAGAATGGCCTCTTCAACAGGTGGTGCATGGAGAACTGGATATCCATATCCAAAAGAATGAATAACCCTAATACCTTATACAAAAATCAACTCACACCTCATAGGAAAATCAACTCAAGATGGATCAAAGTTCTAAATATAAGAGCCAGGACCATAAAGACCTTGAAAGATAATGTAGGGAAGCATCTACAGGACCTTGTAATTGGAAATGGTTTCATGATTTCTTCACCAAAGCATGAGCAGCAAAAGAAAAAAATAGATAAATGGGATCTCCTCAATATTAAAACTTTTGCACCTCAAAGGATGTTATCAAGGAAATAAAAAGGCAGCCTACCTAATGGGAGAAAAAAATTGGCAACCATATATCAGACAGGAGCCTAATATCCTGCATATATACACAACTCGAAAATAAAAAGACTAACAACCCATTTAAAAAATGGGCAAGGGACTGAAAAGACACTTCTCCAAGGAAGAAATACAAATGGCTAAAAAGCACATGAAAAATTGCTCAAGATCTCTAGCTATTAGAGAAATGCAAATCAAAACTACATTTAGATACCATCTTACACCCAGAAGAATGGCAGCTTTTAAAAAACAGCAGACTATAAGTGTTGAAGAGGGTGTGGAGGAATGGGAACCCTCATCCACTGCTGGTGGGATTATGGAATGGTCCAGCCACTGTGGAATACAGTTTGTCAGTTCCTCAAAAAACTAACTATAGATCTTCCATAGGATCCAGTGAATCCACTGCTGGGTATATACCCAGAAGAACTGAAAGCAAAGACACAAACAGATATATTCACTCCAATATACATAGCAGCATTGTTCACATTGCCAAAAGTTGGAATTAACCCAGGTTCTCATCAACAGATGAATGGATAAACAAAATGTGGTACATACATACAGTGGAATATTACTCAGCTGTAAGAAGGAATAAAGTGCTAACACACAGGATAACATGGATGAATCTGGAAGACCTTATGTCAAGTGAAGCAAGCCAGGCATTGAAGGATGAACAGTACATGACTTCACTGATATGAATTAAGGAAATTGAGCAATCTCTGAGAACTATTGTCTGAAAGAAAGGTATACAAGAAAGAGAAAGAAAGGAGAAAATTGTGAGCCATCACCCATATGGACGTAACCTATGGTAAAGTGATAGAGTGTAGTTGTGTATTGAAGGGATAGGACAGGAGGGTAATGAAATATTGGGTGGGTTGGTGCATGGTTGACAGGTGGGTAGATTGGGAAGCATGGGTTAGAATACCCAGGATACTGAGGGGAGAGCAGAAATAGAGGTGGGCATCTCTTAAGAGCAAGGGCAGTTCCTAATAGTGGAGGAAAAATCAAAGAGGGGGTATTCATGGTCAGTGGAAATGTTTTTCATTACCATACATTGATGGACACAGGACATGGTAAATATCAAAATTTATAAAAGTGTATGATCTAAAATTTAAACCATACTGTGAACCATTGACAATGTTTAGTAGCTATGTTTCACTATCTGTATATCAGTTATAACAATGCTACCATTCACATACAAAAAGGTTTTAATATGGGATGAGGAAAGGGGGAGGAGGTTGGGTATATAAGAGTGCCTTGTATTTGGTGTGTGACTTTGCTGTGGCATAAAACTTCTTTGAAAATTAAATGAAAAATAGTGAGACACTGGGGAGTGAGAGGGGGAAGGTGCCACAGTAAGACTGGACACCAGATATTGCAGTGTTAAAAGGCAAAATGTCAAAAAAATTTTTTTTTAATTTTTTAAAAATTTTTTCTCATTTTTTGAATAACCCAATCCTTTAATTAAATTTTTTAGTTTTTTTTTTTTTTTTTTAAGTTTTCATGTATTTAATCTCTTACATTTAAACATCATTATTGCTTCATTTTCCTATTAATTGTATTTGGCTATTGTATTGCCTTCATCGTTGAAGAAGCTTTGGATCACAGAATGATTACAACTAGGTTCGGAGAGAATCATTGATGGGGGGTGTCAGGGATAGGGGGTGCATGGGAGGTAGTTCACCTGAACATACCTAAAACCTATATAAAATTGCACAAATGTTCACGGGCATGGTCACAGTGGGTGGAGAACCACTCAATAAATAAGAGAATACTGAATTCCCATCCTGGAGAGCTCTGCCATATTCTCCAAGGGAGTAGCAAGTGTCCCGCAAGTGCAGGGCAGGTGTCCTGGCAAAGGAGGATGATTCACTGATGGGCTTTTGTTACTGATTACTAGCCTTATGAGTCTTTGCTCTTGTAATTGAAACTTAGTCTATTATTATAGAGTGCCTAAGTTTTGCCTCCTGAGAGCCTTCTTGTTCCTCAAATGTGGCCTCTTTCTAAGCCAAACTCAGCATATGACTCCCCGGGATGAGCCTCCTTGTCAACGAGGGATTACTAACAAGTGCTAAAGGGCAATACAACTGGAAAAAGACCTCGAATAAAAGGGGAAAGGTAAAGACAAATGAGTTCATATGGCTAAGAGACTTCAAAGTGAATCGGGAGGTCATTCCAGAGGTAGCGCTTATGCACATCTCAATAGGACTGCATAGGCTTCCAATGTGGATACACCCCAAACAGAGGGGCTACTGAGGGCTCTGGAGACACCCAGGTCCTATATCAGGGCGGATAGCCCCAGAGTTTTGTGCCTTATCAGTGGCCCCCACTTTGGAATCCTTGCTCCTGAGAGTGACAGAGTTGGAATCAAATATGTCTTCCCTGCACTGGTCCATCTGTCCCTTCTATTCAAACCTATACATTGTCCTGGAGTTTGCAGGTGTACTTCCAGAGACCAGAGTCTTTGGGCTTTCCATGTGCCAGTGGGACCTGGAATCTTGGTGGAGCTGCAACTCCTACTCTACAGCTCAATGGACTCACCCTGGACACCTGGTGGGGAGATGATGATGGACAGCAGCCATCCCAGGGAATGGAGAGAGTCTGCAGCTGCAGGCAGGATAATCTCTTCCATCTTATCCATGAGATATAAGCCCCCTCTCACTTGGAGGTGTAGTGGACATCACCATCTCACACTCCTCAGGATTGGGGGAAGACCTATGGGCTAGAGTGGACTTACTGGTATTCTGTTATAAACATATTGTGATTCATGCAACAGAAGTAATTGTAACATTAATGTGGAACCAGTGGCCACTGGACACTTTAGGGGCAGGGAGAGGGTAAAGCAATCATAATACAGGGGCTTTTTCGGGACTTGTGAATTATCCTGAGTGGCATTGCAATGACAGATATAAGCCATTTTATATCATCATATAACATGCAGAACTGTGTGGGAGAGAGTGTGGTCTACAATGTGAACTATGGTCCATGCTTTGTGGCAAAGCCCCAAGATGTGTATATCTATTGCAGGTGATGTGCCACACTAATGAAGGATGTCTATGTGGGAGATTGTGGGAGGAGCGGGAGGTGGGGCATATGGGAATCCCACAATTTTTATGTAACATTTATGTAATCTAAATATGTTTTAAAAGATAAAAAAAAATTATTATAAAAATATAAATAAATAAACACATAGCTAAGGAAAAAAAAAAGTTTCCTTACTATGTTAAAGGGATTTTTACAAGTGATATTGCATATAATGATCCATAATTCCATGAAAATATTATTGTTCTCAAGTGTATATTGATATATAATTAATAATAATTAATACTTTTTAATACAAAATATGTCTTCTCTGAAGAGTAAATTTATTCATTTGAAGAAAGTATGATAGTTTTAGATTATGAAGGAAGAGATCAAATGCCCATCCATCTTTATCCAAACTGGTTAACTTGTACAATTTTAATTCTTGTGTATAATAATCTGTAAAATATCCATTCACTTAAGCTATGGTGAACTATCTATTTTTGCATGTTTTTACGATGTGAATACATCAAATTTTAATGCAATTTTTCAGTTTAGTAAAGTTTAAACTCTTGCACTAAACTTAGAAAAATTATTCTAATTAAAATCTACATAGGCAAATAAGTGAATTAATTATAAATTTCTACAATTGTCCAATTTAAAGATATTTAATGACTATATATTAACAATATATTATTTGTAATTCAAATATTATTTGAGATAATATTTTCCTCTTGTTATTGAATAATCTCTGGAAAATGTATAGTACCAGACAGCAGAAACAAATAGTAAATAGAAAAAAATAAAAACTTGTGTTTAAGAGCTACTCAATTTCTTTATATCCATTCTGACTCAGAGGTTAGAATTGATTATTATGTAACATTACTTATAGATGTGCTGCAAAAGCAAGGTTGGTAATGTCAAATGAATTAACTACTCACTAAGGAAAAAAATTATCCACAATCACCTTTATAAATCAGGAATGTCAGTTATATCCACTCTAATGTAACACCGTCAACTCTATTCATTCCCACACATTTACAATAAACCTTATTAAATATCCTACATCTCTGCTGGCTTTGGCAGCTCATATACTAAAATTGGAATGATACAGAGAAGGCTCGCATGGCCCCTGCACAAGAATGATACACAAAATCATGAAGTGTTCCATATATTCCTGGGGATTTCTTCAGAAAAAAAAATCTGCATCCATTATGCATCATCTCCCATTCTCAACTCACATTCTATTTCCTAGTAATCTATACTCTAGAGTTTGCCACCATGAGTTTACTTATGATATTTAGTTCATATTAGTATATTAAAAACTAAGTAGGTTGGGGGAAACTACAACAAATGTAAAATATTGGCTATAGGTATTAGTAATATTTCAAAACTGCTCTTTCATATTTTCTAAAAAGTATTTCACAATAATGCAAGGTGTTGGTGGTGGGGTAATGTATGGGAAACCTATATAATGATAAACATGTTTATTTTGTAAATGCCCAACTTTTGTCATATACTTATGGTTTATACATGTTAATGTATGAAAGAAAAAATTTAATTAAAAGTTAAAATAAATAACATTATCAAAATGTCTATTACGCAATTAAAATTTTTTGCCTTAAAATAAATCCTATTTTCTTTTCAAAAGTTCTACATGTAAATTAACTTAACTTTTATATTTTCCCCCAAGTTATCATGAGAAATCAGTTTATGCAAAAGGAAGTGCTGCACAGAAATGTATCCAGAGACATTCATCTTCTTCTTCTTTTTTTTGTTTTTAAGTAAGAGGAAATTAGAGTATGAAGGAAGGGATCAAATGCATATCCATCTTCATCTCAGCTGGTTAAATTGTATAATTTTATGTCTTATATGTAATAACTGTATATAATATTCATTCACTTATTCTTAAATACTCCTATGGTTGGAAGGATCAATTTTTGCATAATATGTTTTTCCCAAGTGAATACATAAAAGTTTATCTAATTTTTAAATTTAATAAAGTAAAAATTTTTGTACTTTAAGCTTAAATTTTCTAATTATAATCCATAAAGGCATATATATATTAATGAATTAATAATAAATAAATCTATACAATTATCCATTTTAAAAGCTATTTAATGACTATATATATTAACAACACCTTGTTTGTAATTTAAATATTGTTTGAGGCAATGTCTCTTCTCTTATTATTGAAGAATCTCTGAAAGATGTGTAGCATCAGGCACATGTAGTAAACAGAAAATTATTGGTGTTTAAGAGCTGCTTAATTTAACTTATATTTATTCGGACTGAGAGATTAGGATTGATTATTATGAAACATTACTTATATCTGTGCTAGAAAAGCAAGTTTGATAATATCAAACAAATTAAATACTCACACAAAGAAGAATATTATCAGCATTCCTATTATGCAATTGAAATTTTGGGTTTAAAAGTAAATCTTATTTTCTATTCAGAAATACTATATATAAACTAAAAACTTATTTCCCTCAAGATATCACCAGAAATCTGTTTATGTAAAAGGAAGTGTTGCACAGAAATGTATCCAGAAAATTTCACCTTCCATTTTATTTCTCAGAGCCATATATAACCAATTAACTAAGGAAGTTAAATAAAACATGACTAGCTCATCACAGAAGTTTGGGCCAATTTATAATTCTACCTGCACTGTCCTCAGAGAAAACGCCTCTTCTGTGCCCCTCTGCTCCCTAAGGTTAGTGACACACAATTATTCCATTGCCCTTCAAATGGGCAAATTAAGCAAATCTGTTCTCTTGAAAACAAGCAAATAGAAATATTGATGCATCATATAAGCATTCACTTGGCAGCCCCATCTAACTCCACCTGAAAAATGGAAAATTGTAGAGGTGAAATCCCAGTGAAGAATTCAACAGTTGATGCCTTGAATACAAGTAAGTGGAAATCTTTCTCATTTCAATACTTACTAGTGACTTCAGATATGATACTTAGAATTTCTATCCTTTGATTCTTCATGTACAAGATGGGAATAATAAGAGAATGAATAAGATAGACTTTCATGAGTAAATATGGAACTGATTAATGCAAATCTTGTGGAACCGTACCAGGTGTCTGGGAGACACTACGTTGTCAACAATATGATTATAATTTCTGTGAACTTTAAGGATTGCTATAATTAGGAGTGTGAATTGATCTAAAATGTGTCATTTTATTTTTCATGCTGACATCATCAAATAGTCATATAGAAACCTGTATAAGGAGAAATTTATTTTTAATTATCTATGTATGTCTCCATATTGACTATTATGCCTCTCTTTTTAAATTTTTTTCAAATTGATTTTATTTTTAAAGAAGCTCCAGAGTGCACAAAGGCCACATAAAAAAATATAAGGGGTTTCCATATAACACACACGCCCACACTCCCTCACATCAACAACATCCCCCACCAGTGCAGGACACCTGCCACATCCAATGAACACACATTTTAGCACTGCCACCAACCATGGACTATGGTCTACACCATAGTCCACACTCTGTCCCACACAACTCTGCAGACCATGATAAAATATACAATGGCCTGCTTCTGTCACCACAATGCCATGCAGGACAACTCCAATGTCCTAAAAACACTGCAATACTACAACTATTCCTTACCCTCCCATGCCCAAGTACCAACAGTGGCCACCACCTTTACATCAAAGATAAGAGTTCTTCCATTGCTAGAACAACAAGTCTATCTGGGCTCCCACTTAATTGGAGGCAGAGTGGGCATTGCCATCCCAGGGTCCTCAGGTTTTAGGAATCAACAGTGAACTAAATTTGACTTATTGTTATTCTACTATAGACGTCTTTTAGCAGTGGAAGAAATATTGTCATGCTTCTATTTTAAAAATAAGCAAAATATACATGAAAAAGAATTTTATATATATGTCTATATATGACCATATATATATATATATAAACACAGCACATGTTATGTATATAAATAAAGTGCCTTGATCTTTTTCATTTTAAAAGATGCATTACCATTTATTTTTGCACTTTTATATAAAGGTGTACATTTCATTAAAGCTCTCTAATATTCCAGTACCAAAATGATAGCTAAATGTTATATACATAAAAATGACAGGAAATATGTATAATATGTATAAAAATCTTAATAACTGAGTTTGTTACAAAAATCTTAATAACTGAGTTTATTGTTATCTCTGCCTGTGTATATGATACTGGGATTAGTTTGGGGCAAAACTGATTTTACAGTCCTTGTGAGGATGTGATATTAAATTAATTTTAATTTTGAGTGCTCTCATGTACTAGACAGAGTTATAAGGGAGAGGGAAAAGCAGTTGTAATACAGGAGGTTTTCAAGACTTGGGAATTATCCTGAGTGCCATTGCAATGACAGATACAGGCCATTTTATATCATCATATAACATGCAGAACTGCGTTGGAGAGAGTATGTTCTACAATGTGAACTATGGCCAATGCTTATTGGCAAAGCCCCAAGGTGTGTTTATGTATTGCAGGTGATGTGCCACACTAATGAAGGATGTTTATCTGGGGGGTTGTGGGAGGTGTGGGAGGTGGGACATAAGAGAATCCCTACAATTTTTGTGTAACATTTATGTAATCTAAGTATCTTTTAAAAAATAAAAAAATATATTATTAAAAAAAATGGGCCAGTAATTTATAGAGACACTTTCCCAAAGAAGAAAGACAAATCACTAAAAAGCACATGAAAAGATGTTCAACATTGATAGCTAATAGAGAAATGCAAATCGAAACTACAGTGAGATATCATCTTACATCCATTAGATTAGCGGCTAGTAAAAAAAAACAAAACAGAGAACTACAAGTGTTGGAGAAGATGTGGAAGAATTGGAACCCTTATCCACTCCTGATGGAAATGTAAAATGATACAGCCATTGTGGAGGACAGTTTGGCAGTTCCTCAAGAAGCTAACTATAGAACTGCCATATGATCCAGGATTCCCACTGTCGTGAGTATTCCCAGAAGATCTGAAAGCAGGAATATGAATATATATGTACAAAAATGTTCATAGCAGCATATTCACTCTTGCCAAAAGTTGGAAAAAACCCAAATGTCCATCAACAGATGAATGATAAACAAATTGTGGTATATATATAAAATGGAATCTCAACAGAGTTGCAAAACCTACTCTCCAATTCATTGGACTCACCCAGGAGAACTAATAAGGAGATGATGATGGACAACCACCTTCCCAAGGAATAGAGAGAGTCTGCAACTGCCAGCTAGTTAGTTTCACCCATATGCCCCATGGGGTCTAAGCACCCTGTCAGTTAGAGGTGGAGTGGGCATCACCATCCCATAATTCTCAGGGCTGTGGAATGAATGACAGACTAGAGTAGACTTACTGGTATTCTACTATAAACTTAGAGTGATTCTAGCATTGAAAGAAATCATATCATTGATGTGGAGGCAGTAGCTACTAGAGGTTCTGAGGGGAGGAAGAGGAAAAAAAAATGGTGTAATATGTAGACATTTTTGGAATTTGGGAATTGTCCTGAATAACATTACAATGACAAATACAGGTCATTATGTATTTTGCCATAACTTACAAAAGTGTGGGGGCAGAGTGTAAACTACATTGTAAACTACAATCCATGCTTGGTGGCAATGCTCCAAAATATGCTCTTCAATTGAAAAAATGTACCACAGTACTAGAGGATGTTGTAAGTGTGGGAATACGTGGGAAGGGTAGGCAGCAGAGCATATGGGAATCCCCTATATTCTTTATGTAACATTTATATATTCTAAGCAATTTTTTAAAAATAAAACTATGTGTTTTTAAAAAGTGAGAACTAAAAAATAAAATACAGTTACAGGGAAGCGGCTGTAGCTCAATCAGTAGGGCTCCCGTTTACCATATGGGAGGCCCCGGGTTCGGTTCCGGGGCCTCCTGGTGAAGGCAAGCCCGCCCGCACGGCGTGGTTAGCTGACCCAGCGAGCACAAGCAGCAAGGGGGGGATAAATGAATAAATAAATAAAATCTTTAAAAAAAAATACAGTTACAAAAGGAATTAGCAATTGGAAGGTTTTTCTATAAATCCCAAGTTCGTTAAATCAATCATATAATTAGAAACCAGTCCATCTGTTGTTTCCCACCTAGCATTTTGTCAGAACTATCTACTGAAAGCAAACAAAAATAGCAGCACTATTGTTATTAGATCAATGACAGAGTTTGAAAACAATTTTTTAAATAGTTTTTCCATTTTTTATGTGTTAAATCTAGTATTAATTATTCGGCAACAAGCACCATTAGGATTTTTTTGTTTTTATTCTAAAGGACATTTGTTGTTACATAGACAATGACATCAATTTCAATATATGAATATTATACAAAAATAAAAAGAATCTATATATGCTGTACTCATTATAAGCAGTATAGTCAGATATAAGATTTTTATACACAACCAATTGTATTTTACAGGAACTTTAGGGAAGTATTTTGTATGAAAAGTTACTCTTTACAATTGTACAAAATGTAAATATAATTTACTTTCCAGCCTTTATGAAAATGATAAATGGGCAGTTAATCAATGTCCTAAATATATAGATTCTATTTAATTGGATCTATAATTTCAATTTTAATTTCAAATAAAGCCTCCACAGATTTCTTTTCTTTATCTGATGATAAAAAGAATCAGAAGGCAAAAGAATGGCTTTGCTGTTAGATATTCTTTTAATTTTTTTTATTCTAGTAGCATATCTACAACTTAAAATTTCCCCTTTAACCAAATGTGCCTATATAATTAGTACTGTTAGTTACATTCATAATGTCATGTTACTATCCACATCATCCATGACCAAAACTTTACAATCAACTCACATAAAAATATCTACAAAATATGAGGTATAACTTCCCATTCCTTTCCCCCAATTCAGCCCTTGGAAACCTACAGTCTAGATTCTTTCTCTATGGGTTTTCTTAATCTAATTTTTAATTTCAGTAAGATCATTCAATATTCCTTTGCTGTCTGACATTTCACTCAGCATTATGATTTAAAGTTTCATCCATTTTGTCACATGAATCGGAACCTTTTTCCTTTTTATTGCTGAATAATTTTCCATTGTATGAAGATAACTCATTTTGATTATCCATTCATGAGATCATGAGATCAGTTCATGAGAACTTGGTTCACTCCCATCTTTTAGCAATTGCGAAAAATATTACTATGAACATCAGTGTGAAAATAATTGTTCAAGTCCCTGTTTTCAATTATTTTAGGTATTTTCATAGAAGTGGGATTGCTGGTTATATGTTAAAAATACACACTTTACCTTATCTGAGTATTATTTGTTTTCAACAAGTTCCATAATAGTGTAAATATTTACATTATATTAAGATCTTTACAAAAACCTTGTTTCTTTTAGCTTAGACAATCCAGAATTTAGCACAGAATTTTCTTACTTCTCAGTTTCAGAGATTTCATCACCAATACAGGTTTTCAACAAGATGAAAGTAAAATGATCCAGCCAACAAAAATGCAAACTAAAGAAAAACAAACTCCGCATTTATATAGAAAGTTAATATTGGAAATTGTTGCATAATTTATATTATGTATCCTTTCCCCTTAGGGAAGTCAACTGTTATGACTCCAGAGGTAATATGCTTCTCTTGGTAAAACTCTTCTTTATAAAACTTCATAATTTTTTTATAAATCTTTATAAAACAGAATTACTACCAGCTTAATTAATCAAATTATACATTGAAAAAGAAATCCAAATTGTATTAGAATGATGATTTTGTTTTTTTTTAAAGTTCTAGAATAAGATACAACAACAATTTCTCCAGGACTGTATTCCCAAACAAATGTAAACAATTAATTGACATTATTAGGATATTTTCATTGTAACCTGAAAAATCAGTCCTGTATAATATCATTATAAAACCAACTTACTTCAAATTTGCATTTTTCATGATAGACAAGTAAACTTTAAGTTTTAATTTGTTATTATGTACTTTTGTATTGTTAAATCTATATACCATGTACATGAGAAATGGTGATTTTTAAAAATTTGACAATGTTTTAATTTTATTGCTTAATTTTTCATTGATAGAAAAAAATCAACAACAGTATCCAATGATAGTTAATATCAGGTATTAAACTGAAAAATGAAATAATTTCTTTCAGAGGGTCAAATTATTTCCTTTTTAAAACATATATATATATTAAAAAATAAATTTTCTTGATACATATTAATAAAGCATAAATCCATCCAACATGTACAATCAATGATGTAGAAGTTTGATATTACTTATCAATTCCAAAAATAGATATTAGATTATGTTTGTGAACTGGTCTCTTCCTCTTGGCTTATTAGATTATATTGGATTAAAACTTTTCACTTTTGCATGATTGGGCCTAGTCAGTAGGACATTGAATACCCGCCCCCTTGGTGGGCAGGGACTCATAAGGAAAACCATGCTACAGAAAAGGGAGTTGGAGTTTTGAGCTGGAGCCTGAGAAGTAAGCACCCAGAGGAACAGAGCAGCTGATCCCAGAGAGAATCAAGCCCCAGGGAGAGAGACAGAGCTGGCCACCTCATAGTCTACAACTGGTCTTGTGGAGAGAGCAGGGCAGCTCAGCTCAGAGCAAAACAAACCCTAGCAAGAGAGGAACCCAGGAAGCCTGAACTCTTGGCAGATGACAGCAGCCATTTTGCTCTAACACATGGCAACAGACATTGGTGAGGGAAGTAACTTATGCTTTATGGCCTGGTAACTGTAAGCTTCTTCCCCAAATAATAATACCCTTTATAAAAGCCAACAAATTTCTGGAATTTTGCATCAGCACCCCTTTGGCTGACTAATGCAAGTGGTATTCAGTATAATCATATATTTGCATATTCATCATGTCAGTCATTCTTGGAGCACTATCCTTATTCCAGTAATAAAATAATAATAATAAACAAAAAAGAAAGAAACCAAACTAATCACCTCTCAATCTCTTTATGATTTCCCTGCCATACATAGCTGCTGTTCTTTTTCCTTCTCTTTAGTATAATTGCATTTATATTTTATGAAAACAGTCCTATATGTGCAATGTCACCTGTATTTGTGTTTTCCATGAGGTTTTACTACCTTATATACTCCCATGTTGCAGTTTTTAGCTTTCCTGTTAGTAATATGCATGTCTCTTTCAACTACAGTCAAACCCACACATAGCATTGTTAGTTTCAAACACCATGATATGCTTTAACTATTCTATTCATTTCCAAAGATTTACAATGAATCTTTTTACCAAATCTGCATAGATTGACCATCAGCTTTATATTCTCTATCCTCTACACAATATATTTAGTTATTAATAGTTCAATCATACATTATTTGTCCTTTTCTGTCTGATTTGCTTCACTCAATATAATGTCCTCCAGGTTCATCCATGTTGTCATTGCTTCATGACTTCTTTTCTTCTTACTGCTGCATAATATTCCATCATGTATGTATACCACAATTTGTTTATTATTTTATCAGTTGATGGACACCTGGGTTGTTTCCAACTTATGGCAATCATGAATAATGCTGCAACGAACATCAGTGTGAAGATATCTGTTTGTATCTCTGCTTTCTTCTGGGTATATACCTATTAATGGTATTGCCAGGTCCTACGGCAAGTCTATATTCAACTGCCTTAGGAACTGTCAAACACTACTCCACTGTGGCTGTACCATTCTACATTCCCTCCAACAGTTAATAAGCATTCCTATCTTTCCACGTCCTCACCAATATTTACAGTTTTCTGACTCTTTATTATTGGCCGGTCTAATAGGTTTGACACGATATCTCACTGAAGTTTTGGTTTGAATTTACCAAATCTGTAGTGTTGTTAAACATTTTTCACATATTTCCACACCATTTGTCTTTCTTCTTTGGACAATTGTCTTTTCAAGACATTTGACCATTTTTAATTGGATAGTTTGTCTTTTTATTGTTGAGTTGTATGATCTCTTTTTCTATCAAAGAGATTTTTTGGGGATTGCATTGAATCTACAACTCAGTTGTGTATAATTGACAACTTAATGAAATGTAGTCTTCCAATCCATGAACACAGAATGCCATTCCATTTATTTAAGTCTTCTTCAGTTCCCACTAACAATGTTTTGTAGTTTTTTGAATGCAGGTCCTTTATGTCTTTGGTTAAGTTTATTCCTAAATATTTTTTTGTTTTTGCTGCTATTATAAATGGAATTATTTTTCTGATTTCTTCCTTGGATTGAACATCTGTAATGTATAGAAACATTATTAACTTTTGTATATTAATCTTGTATCCATATTGCTGAACTCGTTTATTAGCTTTAGTAGCTTTCTTGTGGATTTTTCATGCAATTGTAGATATAGGAACATATCATCAGTGAATAGTGAAAGTTTTACTTCTTTCTTTCCTATTTCAGTGCCTTTTATTTCTTTATCTAGCCTAATTGCTCTGGCTCAAATACTGAATAACAATCATGACATTGAGCATAATTCTCTTGTTCCTGATCTCAGCAGGAAAGGCTTCAGTCTTTCACAACTGAGTACAATGCTAGCTATAGGGTTTTCATATTTGAGCTTCGCCATATTGAGGAAGCTTCATTCAATTCCTATCTTTTGGGGTGTTTTTATCAAGAAAGGGTGCTGTATTTTGTCAAAGGCCTTTTCTGCATCAGTTAAGAGGTTCATGTGATTTTTCTTCTTCAATTTATCAATGTGCTATACTAATTGATTTTCTTGTGTTGAACCACTTTTACATGCCTGGGATAAAACCCAGTCGATCATGGTGTATAATTCTTTTAATGTGCTTTTGGATTCTGTTTGAACATATTTTGTTCAGGACTTTCGCATCTATATTCACTAGAGATACAGGCCTGTAATTTTCTTTTCTTTTCTTTTCTTTTCTTTTTTGTAGTATTTTATCTGGTTTTGTTATTAGGGTGATGTTGGCTTCATAGAATGAGTTTGGTAGCATTTTTCCCTGTTCAATTTTTTAAAAGAACTTGTACAAGATTGGTATTAGATCATCTTTGAATGGTTGGTAAAATTCACCTGTGAATCCATCTTACCTGGCTTTTCATCTTTGGAAGGTTTTTGAAGATGGTTTCAATCTCTTCACTTGTGATTGGTTTGTAGAGGTCGTCTGTCTTCTAGGGTCAGCGTAGATGGTTTGTGTGTTTCTAGAAATTTGTCCATCTCCTCTACATCGTCTAGGTTTTTTGGCATACAATTGTTCATAGTATCCTCTCATGATCCCTCTTATTTCTGTGAGGACAGTGGTAATGTCCTCCCTCAGATTTCTGATTTTATTTTCATCCTCTCTCTTTTTTCATTGTCAGTCTAGTTAAGGGTTTGCTGATTTTGATGAACTTCTCAAAGAAACAACTTTTGGTTTTGTTGACTCTCTGTAATGTTTTGGTTTATTTGTTTTCAATTTCCTTTATTTCTGCTCTCATCTCTACTATTTCTTTCCTTTGTCTTGGTTTGGGATTAGTTTGTTGTTCTTTTTCTACTTCTTCCAGGTGTACAGTTATTTCCTTAATTTTAACTCTTTCTTCTTTTTAAATGTAAGAATTAAGGGCTATAAATTTCCCTCTCAGCACTGCCTTTGCAATGTCCCAAAGGTTTTGATATGTTGTGTTCTCATTTTCATTTGCCTGAAGTCATTTGCTGAATTCTTCTTTGAACCACTGATTATTTAAGTGTGTGTTGTTTAATCTCATATATTTATGAATTTTACTTTTTTCCAATCATTTTTGATTTTCAGCTTCATTCAATTATGATCAAAGAAAGTGTTTTGTACAATTTCAATCTTTTTAAATTTATTGAGTTTTGTCTTGTGACACAACATATGGTCTATCTTGGAGGAGGATCCATGAGCACTTGAAAAGAATGTACATCCTGCTCTTTGGGGTGCAGTGCTCTATAGATGTCTGTTAGGTCCAGTTAATATATTATATTATACATGTTCTCAGTTTCTTTATTCATTCTCTGTCCAGATGTTCTATCCAATACTGAGACTGGTATACTGAAGTGTCCAGCTATTATTGTAAAGATATCTATTTCTACCTTCTGTTTTGCTGGTGTGTGCCTAATGTATACTGGGGTACTCAGGTTAGATGCATATGGTATAATTATTTCTTCTTAGTGAATTGCCCCCCCCTTTTAATATATAATGACTTATTTCATCCCTTATAACAGTTTTGTATTGGATATATATTTTGTCTGATATAGTATTGCTACTGCAATACTCCCTTTAGTATCTTGTAATTCTGGATTTGGTTAACATATTCTCTCTCTCTTTTTTTTTTTTTTTCTGTGAAGACATTGAACTCTCCCTCTTTGTTGAAAGTTATTTTTTCCAGATACAGCATTCTTGGCTGGCAGTTTTTCTCTTTCAATACATATATACATCATGTCACTTTCTTCTCACTTCCATGGTTTCTGATGAAATGTTTGCACTTAATCTTACTGTGTTTCCCTTGTATGTGATGCTTTTCTTTTCTCTGGCTGCTTTCAGAATCTTCTCTTCATCTCCGATATTTGTCATTCTGAATAGTAAGTTTCTTGGGTATGTCTATTCAGAATTATTCTGTTTGGGGTGTGTTGTCCTTCTTGGATATTGAAGGTCTTTCATAAGGTTGGGAAGTTTTCAGACATTAATTACTCAAATATTCTTTCTGCCCCTTTTCCATTCTCTTGTTCTGGGGCACAGAGTGTGAATGTTTGTGCATTTCATATTGTCATTTAATTCCCTGAGACTCTGTTTCATTTTTTTCCTTTCTCTTCTCTTTCTATTCTCCTGTCTTTTCTAGTTTAGATGCTCTCTCTTCAAAATCACTATTTCTGTCTTTGAACAATTCAAATCTGCTCTTCTATGCCTCTAATGTATTTTCAGTATCACCCATTATGGCTTTCATTCCCATAAGAGAATACTATTTTTCTTTTCAGGCTTTCAAATTTTTCTTTATGCTCACCCAGTGTCTTAATACATTTTATTTCTTTAATCATATTTTCTTTGAAGAGATGTAGGAGAGTTGTGTGATTATCCCTGATTAATTATGTTAAATCAGGGTCTCTTCAGGATATTTGATTAGGTTCTTTGGCTGGGCCATCTCTTCCTGTTTCTTAATATGGCTTGCAATTTTTTGCTGATATCTAGACATATTAATATGTTAATGAATTTCTCTTAATGCCAATTTCTCTCTCTTGCTATTGTTTTACCCCACACAGGATTTTTTGATATTTGGTTCAACTTATTCTAAGCCTTAAAAATTGTCCCACTTATGTTATCAGAATCGGACCAGGGACTCACTAGTGAGGCACAGATTTTCTCCCAGGGCTTGGGATAAAGAGAGAACCAAGAATAGTTTTAGTCAGTGCAATTTCCAGAAAGACCAGCAGATGGCTCTCATAAGTGCTCCTTTCCACAGAGTTGTTTCAGTCTGGCCTTTCCTGTGTTCTTGTGTTGAATCTCCAGAGCAGAGATTCAAAGCAGGCTCTGCTGGATGAATTCACTGAAGAAAAGAACCCTGAATCTCCCTCCCTTTTCCCTTGAAACAGCTACCAGTGAGTAAGAGGTCTGTCCTCATCTTAGTCAAGTGCAATGAGCCAGGATTATACCACAGCTTAATATCTTGGGGGTGGGGGAGGGTAGACATTCCTGGTCACCACAGGAGTTTGGTAACTCAATTTTGTTGTTTCAACTTCTTCATCTCTCTGGCTTTCACTCTCCTGGGAGTAGTGAAACACTGTCCTGGTCTGTGGACCCCCTAAGAATCCCTTGCACATCTTTTTGCTCTTTCTCCTTTGTTTATTATGTGAGAGCATTGAGCTCTGTTTTTTAGCCTGACGCCATCTTCCTACAATCCAGAAATGGTGTTTTTACAACACTTTAGATCCAAATGAGTGGGATTTCAATTTTATTTTAACATATACTACTTAACTCTATAGTCTAGCAGAACATTTATTATCTATGAGCTTGTGAAATTCTGTAAATTATTTTTCTTTGAAATAACGTGGGAGGGAGGGGCCAAGATGGCATTAGTGTAGGAAGGCACACACTGCAATCTCCCAGAGCAAGGCGGATTGTGGACGGGGTCCTGCCCAGGGGTCTGTGCTGTGTGCGCATGGAATGAGAAGCTTGGGACATCTATCTGCATGGATCAATGGTGTGGATGGAATGGTAGAGATTCGTGAGTTTTAAGCCTGTCGGTGGTGGTTGGCACAGACGGCTGAGCCCCGCGGTTAGAAAAAGAAATGGCTGGTTGGAGCCATGAGCAGAGCTCTGCAACCGGGAGACAGTGCTTAGTGGGAGGGGGCAATCTGGGGGGGGTTCTGGTAAAGGGGCAAGAGAGTTTTATTTTCTGGGGATTTGGCTGCTTGGAGCCCCTTGGTCCTTGGGTAAACAGAACAGCCGGAGTGAATCGGCACCTGGTAGAGGGGAGGGGTGATTCTGTTTGGGGAGAGAGTAGATTTGCCTAGCTGTCCAGGGATAAGTCCCGGGCTGCCATGGAGCCAGGAAGAGGGGGTACTCTCCAAAAGAGGGAGGGTTCTGCTGCAGGCCTGGGAAGGGAATTTTTTTTTTTTTTTGCCATCGATATGGCTGCCTGGACCGCCCCATAGCTTTGGGGAGCAGATAAGCTGAATTGAAGCAGCACCAGGCTGAGAGGAGAGGCGAATCTGCTGAGTCAACCTGATTTACACAGCAACCGGATGATGCTGGGGCTTGGCTCCAGAAGGGGCGGAGTTGGCCATCTTTAGCATTCTGCACTGACTAACATCAGAGCTACAGCTACCCTGGGGAGTCCAGGAAGTGGGACGTGCTTGATTAATTTCCACGAGCCCAGCTAGGGTCCCTTCCGTAAGGGGGTTGGTCTAGAGGTGGAATTATTTTGGGTCCAGTATCTCGCCAAAAATAAAAATAAAAAAATGTGAGGTCACTTCAATAAATGAAAAATAAATTCTTTTTAATTTAGTTTAATAACTAAAAGTGGTTTCAGGACCTGCATGTAGAACCTTGTGGGGAAATTGATTGATAAACACAAGCAGGCAGAGGATCCACGTGGACCCTAGGGGAATCATTAACCCTCCTTATCTCTGTGTGACTGCTTACTTGTGTGGTTTTTTTGGTTTTTCTTTGTTTATTTCTTGTCTCTTGCTTTTCTTTCCTCTTTCCTCCCCCCTTTCTATTTTCTTTCATTTTTTTTAAATTAGGTGCTGCTAGCTTGTCGCTTCTTTGCTGTGCTTCTTCAGTAATTTCCCAGTCTCTGTCTATATTGATTTTGTATTCCAAACTATCACTTATCCTTCCTTCATCTTTCTGCCTTCTGCTTTCTGTTGTGGCTCTTAGATACAACATTTTTTCATTTGCCCACAACTCAAGGGTGTCAATTTCTATTCCATCTATTTTGTTTTCTTCTTTTTTTTTATTAGTATTAACTCTTTCCTTTCAGCCCTTTCTTCACTATTTCTCTCCATCCTCATAATTCTAGCCTTCTAAATCACTATATATATATTCCTCTATTTGTTTTCCCACTCCATTGTAGGAAATCCACTCTTTTTCCTATTACTCTACACTGCCTACATGAGTTAAACATGCATCTCATTAAGTCTCATTTGGCCCCTCTTCTAACTTTTATCAATATTACTATTATCCTTCGGCTTTCCTTACATCTTTTGATTCCGCTGGCTCTAATCTTTTGCCTTCAAGGGAACATAGAAAGAAACAGGGAAATAAAATAAGAAGAAAAAGTGCCAAAGAGAAAATTTAACACACACACAGAACCACCAGCTAAATAAAACTCTAGAGCATAGAGAAAAGCTAATCAACTGAACAAACTCATCAAGATAATATGATGACCAGAGGGCAACAAAAAAATACAAATGACTCTGAGAAACAGGAGAGCATGGACCAGTCCAATGAACAAATTAAAAACTAGGAAGTGATACAGAACATTGAACAACTAATCAAAACTATCCAAACAAATATCCTAGACCAACTTAAAGAAGTGAAGGAAGAGATTAAGGGTATAAAGAAGACAGTGGGAGAACATACTGAAGAATTTCCAAACATGCCTAAAAAGATAAAGATATGATGGTGAACAATGGCACAATTCAAGAAATCAAAAATATGCTGGATTCACAGAACAGCAGATTTGAACAGGCAGAGAAAAGAATTAGTGATATGGAAGACAATGCAGCTGAAATCAAAGAGATGGTAGTACAGATACACAAAAAGGTGGAAAAACTCCAGCATGGACTCAGAGAATTGACCGATAAAACAAAACACACAAACATATGCATTATGGGCATCCCAGAAGGAGAAGAGAAGAGAAAAGGAACAGAAGGAGTGTTGAAGGAAATAATGGCTGAAAACTTCCCAACCCTATTGAGAGAGATGGATGTGCAGATCCAAGATGCATAGCGCACCCCAAATAGTATAAATCCCAACAGGCCAACTCCAAGACATATACTTGTCAAAATGTCCAATGCTCAAGACAAAGAGAAAATACTCGAGGTAGCAAGAGAAAAGAGAACCATCACATACAAGAAAAGCACAATAAGATTAAGTGCTGATTTCTCAGCTGAAACCATGGAGGCAAGAAGACAGTGGTATGATATAGTCAAAATACTAAAAGAAAAAAACTTCCAGCCACGAATTCTCTATCCAGCAAAACTGGCATTCAAAAATTATGGAGAGTTCAAAATATTCACAGATAAACAGAAATTAAGAGAGTATGTCAATAAGAAACCTGCACTTCAAGAAATACTAAAGGAATCTCTACAAGTTGAAAGGAAAAAACAAGGGAGAGAGAGTTGGAGGAGAGTTTAAAAACAACTGAAATGACAAAAAGAGAAACAAAGCAACATATGACATACATTAACCCAAAGAAAAAATGGCTGAAGTAAGAAATTCGTTACGAGTAATAACACCGAATGTTAATGGATTAAATTCACCAATCAAGAGACACAGATTGGCAGAATGGATAAGAAAATATGATCCATCTATATGCTGTCTACAAGAAACACACCTTCGACCCAAGGATTAAAGAAGGCTGAAAGTGAATGGCTGGAAAACCATTTTACAAGCTAACAATGGCCAAAAAGTGGCAGGAGAAGCTATTCTAATATCAGACAAAATAGACTTTAAATGAAAAACTATTGTAAGAGACAAATATGGACACTACATATTAGTAAAATGAGTAATCTCTTAAGATGAGAGAACAATCATCAACATTTACGCAACTAACTGGGATGCCTCAAAATAAGTGCGGCAAACTCTGGAATAACTAAGAGGAGAAATAAATTCCTCTACAATTATAGCAGGGGACTTCAATACACCATTATCAGCATTAGACAGAACACCTAGACAGAGAATCAATGAAGAAACAAAGGCACTCAACAATACATTTGAAGACCTGGACTTAATAGACATATACAGAACACTACACCCAAATACAACAGGATTTACATTCTTCTCGAGTGCACATGGAACATACTCCAAAATAGACCACATGCTAGGCCTCAGAACAACACTCAATGAATTCAGAAAGATTGAGATTATACAAAGTAATTTCTCTGAGCACAATGGAATGAAATTGGAAATCACTAAGGGCCAGAGAAACAGGTTAGGAACAAGGATATGGAAGTTAAACAACACACTCTTAGACAAACAGTGGGTCAAAGAGGAAATTTCAAAAGAAATCAGTAACTGCCTTGAAACTAATGAAAACAACACAATATATCAAAACCTATGGGATGCAAATACCTAGGAATAAATTTAACTAAAGATGTAAAGGACTTATATACAGAAAACTACAGAACACTGTTGAAGGAAATCAAATAAGATTTAAATAAATGGAAAAAGATTCCCTGTTCATGGATAGGATGACTAAACATCATCAAGATGTCTATCCTACCCAAACTAATTTACAGATTTAATGCAATCCCAATAAAAGTCAACATTGTGTTTTTTAAGGAACTTGAAAAACTAACCACAAAATATATTTGGAGAGGCAAGAGGCTCCAAATTGCCAAAGACATGTTGAAAAAGAATAATGAAGTTGGAGGTATCACACTACCTGACTTAAAACATACTACAAAGCTACAGTGATCAAAACTGTGTGGTATTGGCACAAGGATAGACCTACTGACCAATGGAACCGAATTGAGGGTTCTGATATAGATCCTCCCATATACAGTTATCTGATATTTGACAAGGCCACGAAGCCCACTCAGTTGGGAGTGAATGACCTCTTTAATAAGTGGTTCTTGGAGAACTGGATATCCATATCCAAAAGAATGAGAGAAGAATACCATGTCACACCTTATACAAAAATCAACTCAAGATGGATCAAAGATCTAAATATAAGAGCCAAAACCATAAAGATCTTGGAAGAGAATGTAGGGAAGCATCTACAGGTCCTTGTAATAGGAAATGGTTTCATGAACTTCACAGCCAAAGCATGAGCAGCAAGAGAAAAAATAGATAAATGGGATCTCATCAAAATTAAATACTTCTGCACCTCAAAGGATGTTATTAATAAAATAAAAATGCAGCCTACCCAATGGGAGAAAATATTTGGCAACCATATATCTGATAGGAGCCTAATATCCTGCATATATAAAGAAATCCTACACCTTAAAAATAAAAAGAGAAACGACCCATTTAAAAAATGGGCAAGTGACCTGAAAAGACACTTCTCCAAGGAAGAAATACAAATGGCTAAGAAGCACATGAAAAAATGCTCAACATTGCTTGCTATAAGGGAAATGCAAATCAAAACTACAATGAGATAACATCTTACACCCAGTAGAATGGTGGCTATTAAAAAAAAACATCAGAGTATAAGTGTTGGAGAGGATGTGGAGGATTGGGAACCCTCTTCAACGCTTGTGGGATTGTGGAATTGTCCAGCCACTGTGGAGGACAGTTTGGCGGTTCCTCAAAAAACTAACAAAAGACCTTTCATATGATCCAGCAATTCCACTGCTGGGTATATATCCAGAAGAACTGAAAACAAAGAACCAAACAGACATATGCACAGCAATGTTCTTAGTGGCATTGTTCCCTATTGCCAAAAGTTGGAATCAACCCCAGTGCCCATCAACAGATGAATTGATAAACAAAATGAGGTACATACATACAATGGAATATTACTCAGCTTTAAGAAGGAATAAAGTGCTAAGACACGGGATAAAATGGATGAATCTTGAAGACTTTATGTTGAGTGAAGCAAGCCAGGCATTGAAGGATGAACAGTACCTTACCTCACTTATATGAATTGAGGAAAATGAGCAGTCTACAAGAACCATTGTCTGAAAGTTAAGTTAACAAGAGAGAGAAAGAAAAGAGAAGGTTTTCAGCCATCACCCATACAGACATAATCTAGGGTAAAGTGGTAAAATGTAATTGTGTATTGAAAAGATAGGACAGGTGGGTAGTGATATTACTGAGTTTGGTGTTGCAGTGTCGACAGGTGGGTAGATTAGGAAGGGTGGGTTAGAATACCCAGGATACTGAGGGGAGAGATGGGAATGGGACCAGGTGAACATGGGATTTGTGGGTATGAGGTTGAAAGTGCTGGGGTGGGAATGCTCTTATGGCAGTATGACAAGGGGTTGTCACTGGTTTAGGGTATTGGTTGGGGGGGCATTCAGGATGGGGCGCATCTGGAGCAGGCTTCTGGGAATATGAGAGTGTTCATCCTGTCATAGTTTGTTGTGTCAGTTGGTGGAGACCCACACGGTGAGCAGGAAGGAAATGGACCCCCATCTTTGGGAGGACCGATTAACCCAGAAACAGACAGGTGGGGGTCTCTTATGAGCAAGGGTGGATCCTAATAGGGGAGGATAATCAGCATGTCAAGACCTCTTGTTGCATGTAACTATGAATCTTATCTCCCAATGAGTCAAGACAGGGGGTTGTCATGTGGCCTGGGGGGATGCAGAGGGAGGAACAGAAAAGATCAAAGAGCGGGTATTTAGTGTTCAGGGGAAATGTTTTTCATTGCCTTACAGTGATGGACACAGAATGTGTTAAATATCATCAAAAATTATTAAATTGTACCATTTAAATTGTAAACTATACTGTGAACCATTGACAATGTTTAGTAGCTATGTTCATTATCTGTATAACAATTATAACAATGCTACCATCCACATACAAAAAGGTTTTAATATGGGGGGAGGAAAGACAGAGGAGGTTGGGTATATGAGAGTCTCTAATATTCTGTGTGTGACTTTGCTGTGATCTAAAACGTCTTTGAAAATTAAACGAAAATTTGGAAAACACTGGAGAGTGAGATGGGGAAGGTGCCACAGTACAGCCTATAATGGAGTGATAAAAGGAAAAATGTCAAAAAAAACTTTTTTAAATTTTTTTGATTTATCCCATTTTTTTAAATATCCCAATCCTTTAATGTTATTTTATTTTTAGTGTTTTTTTTTTAAGTTTCCATATATTTTATCTCTTACATTTAAACTTATCATTATTATTTCATTTTCCTATTAAATGTATTTGGCTATTATATGGGCTTCACATTTCAGAAGCTTTGGATCACAGAATGCTTTCAACTGGGGCGGGAGAGGACCATTGGTGGGGAGTGTCAGGGATGGGGGCTTTATGGGAGGAAGTTCACCTGAATATGCATAAAAGATATATAAAATTGTTCAAAAGATAAAGGGGTGGGGCATGGTCACAGTGGGTGAAGAATCACTCACTAAATGAGAGAATACTGAATTCCCAGCCTAGAGAGCTCTGCCACATTCTCCAAGGGAGCAGCAAGAGTCCTCAAGTGTAGGGTCAGTGTCTGGCTAAGGAGGATAGTCCATTGGTGGTTTCTTGTTATTCATGACTAGTCTTACAAGTCTTTGCTCTTGAAATTGAAACTTAGCCTATTGTTATGGGGTGCCTAAGGGTTACCACATGAAAGCCTCCTTGTTGCTCAAATGTGGCCTCTCTCTAAGCCAAACTCAGTATATGAATGCATTACCATCCCCCCAGCGTGGGACATGACTCCCGGGGATGAGCCACCCTGGCAACAAGGGATTACTACCAAGTGCCAACTGGCAATACAACTTGAAAAAGCCCTTGTTTAAAAGAGAGAAAAGGTAAAGACAAATGAGTTCATATGGCTAAGAGACTTTAAAGAGAGTCAGGAGGTCATCCCAGATGTAACGCTTATGCACACCTCAATAGTATCTCGTAGAACACCAAAGTGGATATCACCCCAAACAGAGGGGCTCCTGAGGGCCCTGAAGACACCCAGGTTCTTTTTAAGGGTGTGTGTGGGGGGAAGCTCCAGAGATTGATGTCTTATCAGTGCGCTCTACTTTGGAATCTGTGCTCCTGAGAGTGAAAGAGTTGGACTCAAATAAGTCCTCCCTGCACATGGTCCATCAGTCCCTTATATTCAACCTATATGTGGTGCTGGAGTTTGTAGGTGTACTTCCAGAGACTGGAGCCTTTGGCCTGCCCATGTGTCAGCTGCGTCTGGAATCTCGGTGAAGCTGCACCTTCTAGTCTACAACTCAGTGGACTCACCCAAGTCACCTGGCAGGGAGATGATGATGGACAATGGCCATCCCAGGGAATGGAGAGAATCTGCATGTGTAGGCAGGATAATCCCATCCATCTTATCCATGGGGTATAAGCCCCCTCTAACTTGGACGTGGAGTGGACATCACCATCGCAGACTCCTCAGGATTGGGGGAAGAGCTATGGACAGTGTGGACTTACTGGTATTCTGTTGTAGACATAGTATGATTCAATCAATGAAAGAAATTACTATATTGATGTGGAAAAATAAACACAGAAATCACTAAGTGAACTCTGAAAATACTATGTTGAGTATTTTTGAGAGCTATGTAAAATACATGCTTTATTCACTTCTATGTATTTATTTTGAATTACAAACTATATTAAATCACAGAACTCATTTTCTGTTCTGTGAAAACACTGTGTTGATTGGTTTAGAGAACTGTGCAAAATACCTGCTTTACTGAATGAAATTTAATCATATTGACTTACAATGTTAAAACATTGAGCTTATTAGTGAATTTTGTAAACACTATGTTTATTAATGTTGAAATCTATGTAAAATACATGTTTTATACAATGCTATGTACTTAAATTCTCTTTCAATCAATGTGAAAACACAGAACACATTTTTTCAACTTGAAAATATAATGTTGATTAGTTTCAAAAACTATGCAAAATACATGCTTTAATGAGTGCTATGTACTAATATTGACTGACAATTAATTTTAAAGTACAAACTCACTTAGTGAACTGTCAAAACACTTGATTATTTTTGAAAACTGTTTAAAATACTTGCTTTATTCACTTATATGTACTTATATTGATTTAGAATGAATGCTTAAACACAGAACAGTCAGTGAATTGTGAAATCACTTTGTTGAATAATTTTGAAAACTATGTGATACATATTTTATTGAGTGCTAAAAAAATTAAATTAATATTCAAACAAATCAAGAGAAAAAGTTTAAATAATGGTGATAATTTTCCTGAAGCAGAGTCACACAGTAGTGGCTTTGTTTGAGTTCAAATCACGAGGTTGTATGAGAATTTTGTCTTATAAAGACTGTAGGCAAAGGAAAATAGAAAATTAAGAATCATGCATAAATTTTTGTTTGTGTCTATATGTAGGAAAGTATGTATGTATTTTGAGATCTACTTAAGCCTCTTTTAAGTGAGCATTAGACATGTATTAGGAATTACTGATTTAGTAATTCCTAAATTACTAATTTAGGGTGGAAAATCACACAATAAATGAGGGAATCTGAATTCCTAGCCTGGAGAGCTCTGCCACAGTCTCCAAGGGAGCAGCAATAGTCCTCTGAGTGTAGGGACAGTGCCTGTCAAAATAGGATGACCCACTGATATATTTTTTTTTTTATTGATGACTACCCTTGTGAGTCTTTGCTCTTGTAAATGAGACTTAGCCTGCAGTTGTGGGGTGCCTAATGGTTGCCACCTGAGAGCCTCCTTGTTGCTCAAATGTGGCCTCTCTCTAAGCCAAACTCAGCATATGATTGCATTACCTTCCCCCCAACGTGGGACATGACTCCCGGGGATGAGCCTCCCTGGCAATGAGGGATTAATACCAAGTGCCAACTGGCAACACAACTGGAAAAAGACCTTGAATAAAAGGGGGAAATGGTAAAGACAAATGAGTTCAAGTGGCTAAGAGACTTCAAAGAGAGTCGGGAGGTCATCCCAGAGGTAACTCTTACGCACACCTTAGTAGGAGCTCATAGAACATCTGAGTGCCTATCACCCCACTCAGTGGGGTTCCTGAGAGCTCCAGAGACACCCTGGTCCTATATAAGGGGGGATAGCCCCAGAGACTGATGCCTTATCAGTGGGTTCTATTTTGGAATCTGTGCTCCTGAGAGTGACAGAATTAGACTCAAATAATTCCTCCCTGCACATGGTTCACCAGTCCCTTCTATTCAAGCCTATATGTGATGCTGGAGTTTTTGGTATACTTCCAGAGACTGGAGCCTCCCGCCTACCTATGTGCCAGGTGTGCATGAAATCTAGGTGGAGCTGCAACTCCTACCCTACAGCTCAATGGACTCATCCAAGTCACCTGGTCAGGAGACAATGATGGGCAATGGCCATCCCAGGGAATGGAGAAGGCCTGCATCTGCAGGCAGGATCATCCCACCCACCATATCCATGGGATATAAGCCCTCTCTCACTTGGAGTTGGAGTGGACAACACCATCCCAGTCGCCTCAGGATTGGGGGAAGAACTATGGACTAGAGTGGACTTGATGGTATTCTCTTGTTCACATATGGTGATTCTAGCAATGCAAGAAATTATAACAATGAGGTGGAGCCAGTGGCCACTTGACACTTTTGGGGTAGGGAGGGGATGAGCAGTTGAAATACAGGGGCTTCTTTGGGAGTTGGAGGTTGTCCTGAGTACTGTTGTGGCAATGGACGTAGGCCATTTAAATCAGCACACATCACTCAGAACTGAGTGGGAGAGAGTGTGGTCTACAGTGTGAACTGTGGTCTATAGTTGGTGGCAAGGCTCCTGGATGTGTAAGTTCATTGAGGGTGGTGGGCCACACTTGTGGGAGATGTTTGTGTGGGATGTGGTGGGAGGTGTGGGAGGTGGGCAACATGGGAATCCCGGTGGGTTCCGTGCAATATTTTGGGTAATCTAAGCACCTCTTAATATATATGTATATATATATATAAATAACATTTTTGTAGCAAATACACATATATGCATATATATTTATATATCTTTTTACAAATGTTTGTATGTATTGTGAGAATTTTGATTTTTACCCATAATAAAAAAAAAAATTATATTGACCCTAAAAAATCAACATCTACACATATGTTTTAATGAACACTCAAAATTTCAGGCTCTGTAATTTCATATATAGTCATTGAGCTAGAAGCAGGATGCCATCCTCATCACCATGTTATCTTTATCACCAGCTTTGCCATATAGATTTATTGCATAGATATTATATACTAGATAATCTTATGTTAATTGGGCAAATATCATTTAACCTCATGAAAACCGTATGAGATAAGTGGTACTTTTACTTATTTGTGTTATTTTTTTCAAATCCCAGAGAAATTTAAAAAACATGTATTTGTACAACATAGAACATTATATAAAAAGATATTTACTAACACTTATTGAATGTATGCTAATTATAGTGATTTTCCCCCAAAATGATTATGATCCTGCCATCATATCTTATAATTCAGTCAAAGTTATAAAGGACACATGTAAAAAATAGGGCAAATCAATATGTAGGAAAGAAAAACATCTTTCTGTATAAGGAAATATTTTGAAGCATGACAAAAGCAACTGATTTAATCCCAGTCTTTTATTCATGAACTATTCTTAACTGAAATCAGCAAAATCCTTTCTATATAGCACAAAACTTTTTATGTTTTTAAATTTAAATTTTAAGCATATTTATATACATTATTAATGTTCTCCAAGTCTGATTGTTATATTTGGTTCTTGCCAGCTTCATCAAATTAGATGGACAGTATACATATTAAACATTTTGAACTTAAAATCCTCCTCAATATTTTTCTTTATTTTTTTCTATGGCCACACAATAGATAGTGTTGTGCTATGCTTTATTGTCTTCCATTTCATTATTTTAACTTTCATGCAAGTTTTGGCATATTATTGCACCCAATAAATCACCCTCATGCATATCATTATTCTCAGTATCACAAATGTGTGGATTTCAAACATAAAATAATGAGTTATTAAAATTGCTAAAAATATGGTACCATAGCAAGTGTCCATCAATGGATTAACAGATAAACAAAATGTAGGAGATACACACAATAGAATACTATTCAGTTGTAAGAAAAAATGAAATTGGGATGCATAACAAATATTAAATTGAGTGAAATAAGCCATATACATAAGGGCAAACATTGTATGTTCTCACTAATATGAACTAAATATGATCAGTAAACTCACAGAGGTAAACTCTAGAGTGTAGGTTAGTAGGAATTAGAAGGTGGGATGAGAATGAGAGAAGATGTTTAATATATGTAGCATTATGATAATGTTAATTGTGAAAGTGTGGAAATGAATAGAGCTGAGAGTAACAGTACAGTGAGTATAACTAATACTGCTGATTTATAAATGTGATTGTGCCTAAAAGAGGTAATATGTGGAATTAAATGTCAATTGAAAGGAAGCTAGAGAATTATCTAGGGTAAGTATAACATAAAGATTTTGGTGGTGGATGAAGATTGTAGTTAATAGTGTAAATATAAGAATGCAATTCTTTTTCAAATTGCTAAACATATGTTGATACATTGGAAAATTACAAGCAATGTAACTTGTGGACAATGAAACAATGTAACAATGCAATATGGGAAGAAGATTTTTTTTCAATATGAAGGGACAACATTAGGGCTGTTTAAAGGGGTCTAGGATTTTTCTTTTTGGAGTAATGAAAATGTCCTAAAATTGACTGAGTTGGTGACAGAAGAATTCTGTGATGAAAATGAAAGCCACTGAGTATACACTTTGAATGGATGGTGCAAAGCATGGGGCTGTATTACACAAGGAATGCAGTGGTGGATGATAGACTGTGGTTAATGTGACAAGTATTAGAACATTTTCTCCTGAACAATAACAAATATATAATACTAATATAGGGTGTTAATAATTGGGCTGGTTAGGGGAAGATACACGAAATGTAAGATATGGGCTATAGTTAGTAATAATGTTTTGATGATGCTCTTTCACAGTTTATAACAGATGTTTCACAACAATGCAAGGTGGTGGTGGAGGGGAGATGTATGGTGTTCTTGTATGATGATATGCATGTTTGTTTCATAAATTCACAAATTTTCCTATACTTTTATTGATCATGCATGTTCATGTATGAATGATATACTTCCATAAAATTTTATTTACAAAAACAAACAAACAATGATTCATTGATGAAAAAGGGTGATATCTGAGATCTCCAAAGCACCTCCACAGTACATTTCCTGACATATCAGGACACCCTATTAGCTCAGTTCAACATAAGATTTTTATTATGAACGGGTGTCAAATTTTCTTAAATATTTTCTATACCTACTTAGTTGATAATATTTTTTTCTTCCTTATGTAAGGAAAGACTGAATTAAAGTGACTAATTTTTAAAGAAATAACAACTTTTTATTCCCTGAATGAATCCTAATAGTCCATGATACCATCTTTTTAATATAGAGTATGACTGAATTTACTAATATTTTGAAGTATTTTTGGTCTATGTTCATAATAGGTAGTCTTCTCTGTTTGCCACTTTTTAAATATGGTTTTCAGTACTTGATGTTATTGCTTTAATGTGGATATTTTTAGTTCATAAATGAGTTAGAAGTGGCTACACTTTCCATTACTTTTTGATATAGTTCATGTAATATTCACATAATTTCTTCATAAATATCAATAGCAATACATATATAAAGCAATATGGATCTGGATTTTAAAGATATAGGTCAAATTAATATTTTTTATTGTTTCAGCTGTTATGAACATTTTTGCAAGGTATGTTTCCATTTCATTTTGGTTGCAAATTATATTAATTTAAAGTTTTACATGTTGTTCCATATTATATTTTCAATGTTTGTTGGAATTTTAGTAATACCACATGTAAAATTTAAAATGTCACGTAATTTATGTTTTATTCTTTTTTTAAAGAAAAATTAATAAATGAAATGTATTTATATAAAGTCTACTTTTATTTATATTTATTTATTTTTTCTTATTTTCCTCCAAAATTGATGTAAATATTACTACATATTTAATTTTTTAAAACAGCATAAATTTATTATTCACACTTCTGAGAATAAGAAATCCAAGTTTGTTAACATAAGGCTAAAATCAAGAAGACAGTAGGACTGCATTTATTCCCAGATCATCTAGGGATAATTAATTTTCTTTCATTGTACTGGCAGGATCAAGCACCAGACTGCAGGTCTTCAAGAGGAACACTTAAACTTGATGAGTCCTTGATGTGGATTTCTCCTAGCCCCAAACCATCAGCCCATAAATTTTCGTTGCTTAAGACAAATTAATGTATGTTATTTGCTTGAACAGCTAAAGAAACAAAAGTTCAAGGGCAGTGAATTACTAGTGATGGGGGATGATCCATTGATGGGCCCTTGATATTGATGACTGTACTTATGAACCTTTACTTTTGAAATTGAAACTCAACCTAGTATTATAAGGTGCCTAAGAGTTACCTCCTGAGAGCCTCCCTGTTACTTAAATGAAGCCTCTCTAAACTGAATTTAGCATATAAATACATTGCCTTCCCCCCAGCATGGAACATGACTGCCAGGGATGAGCATCCCTGGCACCAAGGGATTACTATCAAGCACCACCTAGCAATGCAACTAGAAAAAGACCTTGACCAAAAAGAGGAAAAGGTAAAGACAAATTAGTTTATATGGCTAAGATATTTCAAAGTGAGTCAGGAGGTCATTCCAGAGGTTATGTTTATGCATGTCTCAGCAGGATCTCATTGACTGCCAAAGTAAATATTGCCTCAAATAGCAGGGCTTCTGAGGGCTTTGGAGGCATTTAGACACTATAGGCAGGGAAGATAGCTCAGGAGTTTGGCACCAGCCAGTGGACCCTACTTTAGAATTTATGCTCCTGAGTGTGACAGAGTTGGACTCAGTTGTGGTTTCCCTACACATGGCTCTTCTGCTCCTTCTATTTGAACCTATAGTTAATACTGGAGTTGATAGGTTTATGCCAAAGAAACTTAAATCTTTGGGCTGTTCATGTGCCAGCTGGGCCCTGAATCTGAACAGAGTTGCAACAAGTATACTCCTGTTCATTGGAATCACCCAGGACAATTAACAAGGAGATTATGATGGACTATGTCCATCCCAAGGAAAAGAGAGAGTCTGCAACTGCAAATAAGATATTCCCATCCATCTGTCCCTTTGCATCTGTGGTAGTTTGGCATTGTTTATAGATATTGGATTATGTTTGTAGACTGGTCTGTTCCTCTGGGCATGATTAAATTATGATACCAATCATGATAATTTGATTGGGGCTCATCAGAGGGATGTTGAGTCCCCACCCTCTTGGTGCATGGGGACTCACAGAGAAATCATACCACAGAGAAGGTAGGCTGGAGTTTTTAACTGGAACCTAGGAATTAAACACATGGGAGAGAGCAGAACATCTGGGCCCAGAAAGAAACAAGCCCCAGGAGAGAGACAAGACTTATCCCAGCCTACAGTTGATATTGGAAGAACTTAGGATCACAGAAACTTAAGAAGATAAGGAAGGCTGAATGTTGGCAGTCATCTTGCAACAACACATAGAAACAGACTTTGGTGAGGGAAACAACTTTTTTTTTATGCCATACTAGGAAACAGGGAGACTTGGCCTAACCCCAAGAACAAACCAAATATCCTGATGAGATACAGGGCTTAATACAATTAATCAGTGATAGTAACACAACTCTTATAAATCACTTCAAAGGATTTAAAGAAAATATGGCTAAAGAAATAAGGGATATTAAAAAGACACTGGGAGAGCATAAAGAACAATTTAAAAGCCTGCAAAGAAAAGTAACAGACCTTATGGGAATGAAAGACATGGCGGATGAACTAAAAATACATTACAGGCACATAAGAGCAGATATGAATTGCTTGAAGACAGAATTAGTGATTTGAAGACAGAACATCTGAACTGGAAAATACAGGAAAAGAGAAAGAGAAGAGAATGGAAAAAATAGAACAGAGTCTCAGGGAATTGAATGACAATGTTACACAAGCAAATATTTGCATTATTAGTGTCCCAGAAGGAGAAGAGAATGAAAAAGGGGCAGAAAGAATATTTGAGGAAATAATGACCACAAAATTCCCAACACTTATGAAGGACGTAAGTATCACTATCCAAGAAGGACAATGCACACCAAACAGAATAAATCCAAATAGACCTTCCCAGAGACATCTCATATTCAGAATGACAAGTATCACAGATATAGAGAGGATTCTGAAAGCGGCAAGAGAAAAGCTAAGCATCACATACATGGGAAACACAATAAGATTAAGCACCGACTTCTGATCAGAAACCACGGAGGAGAGTAGAAGGTGGTATGATGTATTTAAGGTACTGAAAGTGAAAAACTGCCAGCCAAGAATTCTGTATTCAGCAAAGCAGTCCTTCAAAAATGAGGGTGAGTCCAAAGTCTTCACAGACCAAAAAAACCTGATAGAATATGTTACCTAAAGACCAGATTTGATACTAAAGTGGGTGCTGCAGCTTGAAAGGAGAAAACAAAGGCGAGATTTGGAGATAGTTTAAAAATGAAGATTATTAGGAAGGGTAAACTAAGGATAAGAAAACAGACATTAGAATGATATGACAACAGAGAGCTGAAGGACAAAATGGATGAAGTAATGCCTTTACAATAATAAGACTGAATGTTAATGGCTTGAACTCCCCAATCAAAAGACACAGACTGATAGAATGGATAAAAAATATGAGCCATCTATATGTTGTCTACAAGAGACCCACCTCAGATGTAAGGACACAACTAGGTTAAAAGTGAAAGGCTAGAAAAAGGTATTCCATGCAAATACTAACCAAAAAATAGCTGAAAAAGATAAATGTGAAATAACAACATTATCATATATGAACAATAATAACTCAGTGCAACTGGAAATTTGTTCCTGTTGTCAGTATTCTGAAATTTTTTTCATACAAAATAAACCCTTGTTTTTAATTGAGGAGGGCTGGAGAAGAGATATATTTTTGGATACTTCATTTTATTTAACCCTTTCTTATTCATGCTCTTTAAATAAAATAATCTACCTGGATCAATAATGATTTTGCATGACTATTGTTGAAAAAGATTTTGAGTTTTTCTGCCTCATAAAATTATGAGTTGTCAAATTACCTGTCAACTCATAATTTATCTGTAACTCATTCCAATAAGATGTGAAGAATTCCCACATAGGAATTTGGTTATCTAGAAAAAATTTTGGCCTAAATGGAAATTAAATAACTAAACCAATAATTTATTTTATTCTTAGAGATTATGTCCGATAGTTATAGTTGTAATATACAAATTAGAATTATGTTATAATTAATTTCTATTATATTTGAATTGTTATTTACATTTATAAATATTTATTGCCATGCTACTGCTATCTACTTTTATATTTGATTATATAAAATCTGTCCTGGCTTTGCACTTTTATTTAAAATTTGTAATTTCCTTCAGTCCTTTTTTTCTATTTATGTTACAATTTTACAATAAGGGCCTTTTAAACAGTTTTTTAAAAAGCCATTGATTATACACTTTGGGTAGATCATATGTTATTGAATATATCTCAATAAACCTGCTTAATAAGCAAATAAATAATTGTGCAAAAATAGTCAGAATAGCAACTATGTACAGCATGGGAAACAGAGAGATTGCGAGATGAGTAATGTTCTTGTTTGTTTTTCTGTTTTTTGTTTATTATTATTGAAATAATGAAAATGCTCTAATAATGATTGAAGTGATGAACGCACAACTATGTGATTATACCAAATACCATTGATTGTATACTTTGTATAAATTGTGTTTTTATTAATAGATATCAATATAATTGATTTGTTTAAAACATGTATCTGGAGGACATGGGAAAAGAATACTTAGAAAAGGATAAATCAGAGACACCCAGTTTAACTGACTGAGAAAATATTTTTTGAAGGACAATGGCTAATAAATTAATATGATAATTTCTCTTATTGGCCTTATTTTTCCTATATTGCAGTGTATGCATATTATGTGGAAGAATTAACAATCTATATTGCTTCCAATTTTTCCCTCAACTAAATGGAAGACAAATTATTCCTCCTATATCATACAATATGTGTTTTGAAAATTTTACATCAATTATTTGATTCAAAGATGGTAGAACTCAAAGCATACATCTGGGCATCTCCAATAAGAAAAAGCATCATCTAGTGTTCCTTGTTTGGAACAGACTGACACGTGGAATGCTTTTGTATTCTCTCACTGACAGGTTGACCACAAGATCAGATATGCCATGGGAAAGTGTTCCTTTGCAACTGTCTTTTCATAACATAATAAGATGTGGAACCCCATTTTATTCTGAAAAGGAGTCCAAATTTGTCAAATTTGTCATTACATACTCACCTTATCTTCTATGAAAAGATTAGATGCAATAAATAGCTGTATATATGATAATATGATTATATAATTCAATGGTAGATTTTATTGTATGTGAGTAAGGACAGAGAGGACAATTGAGGTTTTCTTTAGCACACATCTGTTTTCCTCAACACAAGGAAATCTCCTCTCCTAGAAATTAGTTCCTCTCAAAACTGCACAGATACTTGATTGGTCCTGGTGTGATCACATAGCTAATGTCAGATAAGGAAATTATCTGGGTCATTGCAAATTTGAATTAAATCAACCTCAATTCATTGATAATATCATTATAAATCTCAGGATTTTTTTCATTGTGTTACTACATGTGAGCAAAATCAGTTTACCATGTATCTGAAGAAGATCTCAATGCATGAAGAAAGTTTAGACAAAAGATGGCAAAACATTCTAGTCACCATTTATGTATTTTTGGATTTTTATCAAGTAATGGGTTTAAATTTCTCATGAGGTTAATGTTTTTCTTGATATGAAAATTATAATTTATTGGTAAAGGTAACTATATAAATGTTAAAGTAAAATAAAAATTTAAAAGGACATTGATATCAGGTTTGTTGTTGGTTATCTGACTTACATCTATCTCTAAAGTGGTGAAATTAATAGTATAGATATGTATCAAGTTCATTGGAGAAGCAAGTTTTTCTTTCTAGCTGAATAAGAATAAGTACTTTATGTAGTAGTAGATGCTTGAATTAACATAAAAGAGAAATGCAAATGTTAAAGAGCAAAATGTATGGAAAAGTGTGGTTCATAAATATATCTAAACTTAATAAGAAAAACAATGATTTTAATAATAATTGACACTAGGTAAGAGCTAAATTTTTAAAAATCCTCAGAATTTATTCATTGATTACATTTCATTGTGTGTGAGTTTGTGTGGGAGAGTTTGTGTGTGTGCATGTGTGTGCTTTCTACAGGAACGTAGTAGAACTGCTGTTTCTTTACAATATTGTACATATCAACTCAACCAACAATATACAAAAATATGGGTCTTCATTACTACTCTACTATTACTTTGTCTTCACTTAACCAACAGCACAATCACTATATCAATTAATAGGCACTATGAAAATCAAGAGTAATTTACTCTAATATTTATTCATGAATTTTAAGGATAAGATGTACATGAACCCAGTTTGACTATATTATTATGACAGGACATAATATGACTCAGCATAGACATACTGCCATTTATTGTATCAGTTGCTGAACTCATCCTCCAAAAGATTGGGAATTCCCAGGTCTGGAATGATTCCCAATGGCTCTCTCACTTGGATTTCATACATGTGATGGAACTCTAACCCTTAGTTAAAGTATCCTTCAGTACATTTTTCATGGTTTCATTCCATATACTGAAGATGAAGGGATTCAGGAGAGGTGTGATCATACTGGAGAGGATAAAGAGGATCTTGTATGTCAGCACAAGGCAAGTGGAGGAAGGGGACACTGTCACAGAAAAAGTGATCAGTCTCATTGGGACCACAATATGGTAGCCTTGCCTTAAAGGTGGTAGTTGGGAGAATAAGGAGAAAGCTGCTTACCCAGGAATGTATTACAAGACGGTCACAGATTGAACTGTTATCATCTTATGGTCCTGAAGGGGGCTGCAAATGGCCACATATTGGTCATAAGACATGATTCAAACAGGATAAACTCAGTGCATCCAGAGAGGAAGAAGAAATAGAACTGGACATGGCATTCAGTAAATGAAATGCTCTTCTTTAACAGAAAGCCTTCCAGCATCTTGGGAACAACACATGTGGTTGTTAATATTTCACTGAAACAGAGATTGCTAAGGAAGAAATACATAGGTGATTGGAGCCCATAATCCACAAGAATCAGGGTAATTATGAGGGTGGTTCCAAGGACAGTTACCAAATAAGCCAATAAAAAAATGAAGAACAGGAGGTCCCCAATGGCCCTGGTGGTAGGTATCCCAATAAAAATAATCTCTGTCACCATGGCCCAATTGCCTCTCTCCATTCTGGGTCGGGATCTCTTCTCTTAAGAGAACCAAGGTAGAGAAAAAGAGCAAAATGCAAGACTCATTAAAACAGAATCCTCTAAGATGAAAGAAGTTAGGTAATTTTATTTATTTTTCTATTTATATGAAAAATTAGCTACATGAATGAAAAATACAGCTGATTTTAACATTTTCTAACTTGCAGAAAAAATATCAAAGTTGATGTTCCTTATAATTAAAATATATAAAAATTGAGTTCCATGACAGTTTTTCCTAGCTCCTACATCTGTATTTCATAATCCAAATGATAATGCAGTAATTACCATATTCTTATATCTAGGCAAAAAGTATTTATCATTAAGATTATTTGAAGAAAACTGCTTTTAATCAATGTAAGCAATAAATAGATTTATTTCAATAATAAAGAATAATTTAATTCTTAACTGATTTTACTTCAGGCACCTGGCTTACACCAAATATTGAAGATATTATCCAGTTAGAACAAGTCTTAATTTTGTAGGATAAAGATAAACTGGGTACTGCCTCTATGTCTTCATGTTTAACTACTGTGAGTGGACAGTATACCTCAGCCAATACAGGTTACTAGAAATGAATTTGCTAATCATCCTTTAGCTATTTAAAGTGGTTGTCTCTAGAGAATGTTAAATTTTACTAATATCTTCTCTAAATTTTATGGTAATCAATGGAATTTTATCTATTAATGGGGGTCTTTTAAATAGTAAATGAATAAAAACTTAAAGGAAATGTATTGTTAGAGTATTACATTTTTAAATATTTTTGAGATTTTCTTGGAACAAATATTCAGAATAAATGAATGAGTTTAGAAGGCTTCCATAAATGTCTGCGACTGCATTAACCAGAAATGTTAATAAAGGGAGAAAACACTTCTCTTCATAGAATGATAGCTCTTTTTGTATATAATTAATTTGGTAGTGTCAATGGACAGAGAAAATTCCAGATTTGAAGATGACGTAAAAAAACCTGTCATCTGAAGTGAAAACAAGCATTTTCCAATAATATTTGAAGAGATTGTCTGGCAAAAGACAACTTGGGAAGAGCAGTAAGCAAATTTATAAAGAAAGTAAAAATAAAAGGAAAAAAATTGAGAAACTTTTCAAAAATAATGAAGCATTATTGAAATCTAACACATCAGTTATATAAAGATAAACACATAAATGGATTAAGATCAACTAGTCTAAGTATCAGATAAAAAACAAAAACAAAACAAAAGCAAAAATTAACTTTATTCATTTTGTAAGATATGAATGTAAATAAAATGGATGAAAAAGTTGTAGAATAATAAATTTCCATTGCAGATACAAATATCCATGGATCAATGACACAATTAAGATTACATAATTATTTCTAAAGTATATGTAAACAATATATAGATTAATAGAGATTATTGGCATAATAAAATATTTTGGAACACTCTCTCCATGTTTTCTCATCAATAAAGGAGGAAATGAGCTATGCTAAGGATGATGTTAATATTGTTGATGAAGTCAATTATTTATAATCAAATTATGAAAATGCATTCAATCTTTTATCTGAGTATCCAATAATTGAATCAGTACAAATAAAGACACTTTATTCCTTGATCTAAAATAAGTATTAAAATCAATTTATCCAAAATATGTGATTATATATTGTAATTACAATTAAGTACCAGAATGATTTTTTAAAATTAATCAAAATAAATGCAATCTAGTAGAATAACTAATACAATTTTAATATCTATCAGATATGTTTACATGCAATTAAACCACAGCAATTTAGGGAAAATATCCCAAACTCCATGAAGACATTATTAATATTATTTCATTTTATTTGTCTTAGAAGGGGAAAGCAGAAAAAATTCAACTCACATAAAAGTGATTCCTGTGTAGCATATCCTGACCTTCAACAGCTCCCTTAAGAATCTGGGTTTAGACTGTGACCATGGAGTTAGTGTAATGAATGGTAAAATGGAAGACCAGAACAGCAAGTATAATTGTATTATTGCATAATACTGAATGAGTCAGGTCTTTTTTAATGTTACTTAGTGTGTGGTGGTGAGTGGAGAACTGGGGAAAGAGAGCAAGAGACAGAGATAAAGAAAGAGAAGGAGAGGGTGAGGGACAGAACAGGGAGAGGGACTGATTGATTAAGGGAAGATACAAAGAATAAAATCTTTAGGCAAAAGGTCTTTCAGCAGGTCTTAAGGAAATTGATGAGGAAGAGTGACTACTGGAGACACCAAGCAATGGAATTAGTTCAGAAAGCTAAAAAACGGTGAGATTCTGTGTTATTAAATCACTAAATTAATTTACTTATGATGATTTAAAATAAATATTCAAATAAGTTATTCAGACATTTCAAGATTATACAACTTGCCCTAACATCAAACTCTCAAAGAATTCTCCAACATCTACCATGGGTTGAGGCCATCTTCTCTTAAGGACTAAGGTCTTGTATAACTTGGGAAATATTCCCATTAAGTTTCCATGCTCCTTTTCCAAGACATCCAACTTTCCCCCTTAATAGTCTCTAAACTTGCTATAAGAAATACCTCCATGCACAGCAGACATTTCTTAGTTCAGGAAAAAGCAAGACGAGGTTGGAAAAGTTCAATTTTTCTTTCTTTTGAAATTGGTCTTCAGATACAAGAGGAGGGCTTTTCATAGGAACTGCTGAGACCAGATCACTTCTGAGGTTGAACTACTTCCAAATTACCCCAAGAAAACTCTACAGCACAAACCTGAAAGTACATCTCCGTGAGATTAACAAGGCTTTAAAAGTCAGCACAGGATCCCTCAGGGTGAACCTTTTTATCTAGAAAAAAAAAAAAAAAAAAAACAGCCTAATTTCTTCTCTTTACAAATTTTGCATCATAAACTCTATTATGAATCTATTCCATAGGGACTCAAGTAAGTATAGAAAAGTTTATTCCGCAAGAGACTTTTTAAAAGTGAAAGGCCAAGGAGTTTCAAATACTTTGTTTAACAATTTTCGTGCATATATGCATGCACATATGGAAGTGTCTGTGCATGCATGTGTATATGAGTGTTTGAATATAATCTATAATCAGGTAGTACTTCAGAGCTGAAGCTAGCTAGCCTTCAATATTGGAGAGAATGGGATTCAGTTACTGCTCAATTTTAGTGACTCTGATGAATGTGCAGGATTATTTCACAAACAGAAATCCATGCATGTGAAATGCTAAGATCTACTATTAGGGCTACCACTTATGGTTGATCATGTGTGTCCTGCACTAGAACCTTGGAGAGGGATTTGAGAGGGGCTAAAATCCATCCCCAGCCACATAGCTGTGACTGCCTCTGAACTAGGGCACTGGGGAGTCTTTTGCGAAAGCAGTTTCTCACTTGGATTTCTTTTCACATTTTTTATACACAGAGGGATCATTTTCTCTAATTTCCACTGTAACTTCTTATTCACTAGTTGTAGCCCTTTCTAACATACATGTAAAGTTTTTTTGACCTTCAAAACTTTCTGTCCAATCATAGACAATCATGCATTACGTTATTGATATACCAATAATTAGTTGTGATGGACTATATACAAAAATGTTCCTTGGTTTTGCTTATGTATATTCTTCTTCCTGTATTATTCAACAGTTCCTTCTCTCTAGAGACAGAATGAAATTCCCTCTTCATTATCCAAAACTTATTTAAACCATATTTTTATATTTCTTTTGGTCACAATTTGAATGATTACTTATTTTAAGTCCCTATACTATTCTATATACAAATATACAAACACACACATATATTTTTATCATTTTGCCCATAGATGGCATTCTACATGTTTCATGCCTCTCCCTGTTACAATTATCAATGATGTTTAGTGTTAGTAAATTATTTTACTCACTTTTGAAACATCAGGATTTAGAAGAGTAGCACAGAGCATGTGGCTAAAATATTTGATAAATGAGTAAATGAATTAGTGAATGAATAAAAAAATGAACAAAAGGAGCATGAGAATGAAAAATTAGATCTGTTCTAATTTTGGCACTTCTATAGAAAAGTAAAATTTAATAAGTGTAAAGGTCTTTCTGGAAGAGAATTCTAAATGAATATTCTGCACATTACATTAGAAAGCTGAAATATAATATTGTTTCAACATATAATCCATGAAGAGTTTGGACTTGAAGAGATACAGAGATATTTAATAGGATTTAATTCGATAGATTCAGAAATAACTTATATCAAATTAATAACTGGGTCCTATGGGCAAGATTTGAGCTGGGGGAATTGCATGTGATACCAACCATGAAGGGATTTTTATATTTATACTTTCTATCTATTCAGAGTTGAAGAGAAGTGGTTTCAGCTCAATTCTTTCCTTCTTTATGTCAACCACAGACATTGATAATTTTGAGAAATCATACACAGAAAATGTGGGTTATGAAAAATTCTCCACATTAAGTTTGAGTATGTGTATAGAAGACAATTTGCCCACTTGTAGTTTTCCAAGAATTTCATTTTCTTCAAGATATGGATTACTACAGTGCTAATCAATGTGAATTTCTATAAAACCTCCAATCCACACTCAATCATTCCATATATGACTTTATTTTACTTCAAATTGCATAATCACACAATTGACTTATTATTTCATGTTTATCTTTTTTATTCTGCAAATGATTTTACATCACTTATAAAGCATGAATCTGACTTCATATATCCTCCCTACTACACAAAATGTTTAGGAAGTGTAAAAATAAAATACAGGCTCAATTCCATATAGCTGGACAGATCCATTTTGGAATACATCAAGGGATTCCCACAGAAGTTTAAATCAGGAAAGATCTACAAATAGCTCATTACAAGTACTGCAAAACTACCTGTGCTAAAATAAGAGGAAAATAACTCAATAAAGTCATTTTAATTAATTTAGTTCTAAATAATGATCATTTGTCTTATTTTATTAAGGATGCTGTGAGAAAGTACTACAAACAGGATGACTTAAAACAACAGAAATGTATTGTTTCACTGTTCTGTATGGTAGAGGTGAAATCTAGTTTCAAGTAGGACAATGATTCCACTGAGACCCGTACGGTGAGAATCCAGTTTGCCTTGTCCTGGCTTCCTGTAGTTTGCTGCCAGTCTTTGGTTTACATTGACTTGGCAACACTTCAATCTCTGCTTAAGAAATCCTATTGGATTAAGGCACTCCCTGTGAGCCAGAGGTGGGAGATTATTATCTTTTGGGGCCTTTCCTGAGTAGGTGTCTTGCCTAGGGCATGTGCATTGCTTTCTAGATCCCCTGTTACATGCAGGAGCTTTTCAAAATCCTTATACCCTGAAGTAACTCTCTTTTCAGATTTCTCCCCCTACCACCCCATCCCATCCCCAGGCCTTTGGCATGTCAATTGTTTGCCCCAACTGTAGTCATTTGAACCAGGTGGCAGCTATATGTTCATTTGCTTTTCAGTGTTTGCAAGGATCATCCTCTCTTTAGGTAGGTGTGTGTGTGTGTCTGTGTGTGTGTGTGTGTGTGTGTCTGTGTGTTTCCATTAGAGAGTCCTGAATTAGGTGAAAGAAGGCAAGCATCTTACATCAATAGTCCAAGCAACTTCCAGACAGGCCAGCAAAACACAATATTTTCAAAACACTGTCCTCATTTTTCTTCATGAACCTGGTACCCAAAGCATGAATGTACATTGCTATCTTCAAGAGTTCTGTTGTGCTAGGTAGTAGTTGGGCAAGGCTAAGATAAAATGCCATAAAGCTCCTTAAAGTGCTAAAATCAGCATTTTCTTTCAGCATTTGCTTGATTGCTATAAATCTAGGGTTATTTCCTCAACTTCCAAGTTAATTCTGTAATTTCCCCTCATTTTCCCTTGTTTCCTGGAGGGATGTTTCCTTGGAATTCCATACTTAGCTAATTTTGCTTACATCACTTTATTTAATATATGTATTTCAAGCTTCAACTTAATTGTTTCCTTTTCCAATAAATCTTTCTGAAAATTTAATCTCTCTCCACTTGCTGTGAATTTGAATCCAGCGCTTTAAGCTTCAACTTGTTTCAATGCAGCATTTATTTTGTTAGCTTACTACATATTTATCAGCAAGCATGATGTAATTTATCTGGAACATGTACAGAATGAGGCTGAACCCACTCCATGAAGGTTCATCATCAAATGTAAGAGAAAGCATAAGATAGTACATAACTGCCATGCAGAAGAAACAAATCCTAGTGAAATACAGGATCCTCAAAAAGCCTTCTGCTAAGGAGTTATGTAAGTTGAGTCATGAAGGAAGAAGAAATTCACTATGTACCCAAGGTAAAAGAAAAAAATTCAAATAGAGGTTCAGTGTGTGTGTGTGTGTGTGTGTATACATATATATATATATATATATATACATTCTAAAAATATTTTCTCTTACTATATAAAGCAGGGGATGAAGATTTTTTCTGCACTCTAGTCTTCATGCCAAATATCTCATGCATCTTTTATTTATTGAATTAAGCTATGTTGCTTTCAAGATAATTTAATTATATTTAGTGGCTGTTTATTTGTCATCTTAATATTTATTTTTGACATATCACTGCATTTTATTGGCCATTATAGTATTCTTTTATTTTTTTAATGCAAAAAAGTATAATTAAAAAAAAACACTCCCCATTGTTGGGTTAGAGGGCTTAATACCACTCATAAATGACATGTAAGCCTAATTTTTATGCATATGTAATTATTTTAAGATAAAAAAGAGACACTTATATTGGAGTTTTTGAGAAGGTTACAGGTAGGCTTTCTGTGCATAAAATTATAAGAGTTACTTGGAGAATAATGTCTCCTTCTGATAATTAGGATTTGATTCTGAAATCCCACAGTATTTGCTTCCATTTCCCTAAACCAATGTGCTATATATAAAGTAGTTTGATTTCACCATTTACAGCATCACTGTCAATAATTCTCAATGTAAGACTATTAAAATGTCTCTATATTTATGATTAGGGGTTAGTCTTTAGTTTTTTGAAATGTTCCTTTCACCTGGTAATTTCTGGCTATTGATATTATCACTTCATAATGGAGATGCTGACTCCATGGCACATAGGCAAGCAGATAATTACCTGGAGACCCTGAAGTAAGATCACCTGTTCTATGACTCAGTGCCTCCATTTCTGGGAGAGCACCTTGGGACTCATTAGTGGGAACATAACTTTCAATAAGTTATCTACTGAAAAAACATTAATAATAGGATAAGATTTGATTGGTGGAACTAATGTTAGTATTTATGAAGCATTATTTAGCACACGGCATTTTTAGGGCATTAGAATTGTTTTACATGATCTTGCAATAACGGATACAAGCCATTTTAAATTTCATCAAAATTTATAAAAGTGTACAATCAAAAATGCAAACCATAGTGTAAATCATTGACCATGTTTAGTAGCAATGTTTCAATATATGTACATCAATTGTAACAAACATGTATGTTATTAATAAGGGAGAGAGAAAAGGGGACAGGATGTTGGGTATATGGGAATCCTCTAATTTCTGTATGAGACTTCTCTGTAATCTGAAGCTTCTTTGAAGATAAATGAAAAAAATAAGACACTTATTTTTATACAGAAGAAAATATACAGAAGAAAATGCCAATGTACATACAATATACAGAAGAATATACAGAAGAAAATGCCAATGTACATACAAGACAACAGATCTTATGGTGATTAAAGGTAAAATGTCAAAAATATTATAATTTCTATTTTTTCCAATTTTTTGTATTTTATTTGTTATTTTTAAAAATATCATTATTATTTCATCTTATTAATTTTATTTGGTTATTTTTTGGTTTCATTTAAGAAGTTTTGGATCACAGAAGGGTCACAACTATGGGAGGGGAGGATCATTGGTGTGGCATGTCTGTGATAGGGGATGCATGGGAAGATGTTCACCTGGGGCATAATGCTAAGGCATACAAATGTGTTCAAATGTTTATGGAGCATTGCCATGGAGGGTGGAGATCCACACAATAACTGAAAGAATATCAAATTCCCATCCTGGAGCGCTCTGCCACATTCTCTAATGAGAAAGCAAGAATCACCTGAGTACAGGGCCAGTGCCTAGCGAAGGTGGATGGACCATTGCAATGGGCCCTTGATATTGATGTTTGTACTTATGAACCTTTTCTTTTGAAATTGAAACTTAGCCTAGTGTTATATGTAGCCTAAGAGCTACCTCCAGAGCCTCCTTGTTGATCAAATGTGGCCTCTTTCTAAGCCAAATTCAGCATATAAATACATTACCTACCCCCCGGCATGGGACATGACTCTTGGGTGTGAGCATCCCTGGCACCAACGGATTATTACCAAGCACTAACTAGCAATGCACCTGGAAAAAGACCTTGACCAAAAAGGAGAAAGGGTGAATACATATGAGTTTTTATGGCTAAGAGATTTCAAAGTGAGTAAGAAGGTCATTCTAGAGGTCATGTTTATGCATGTCTCAGCAGGATCTCATTGACTGACTCAGTAATTATTGCTTCAAATAGTGGGTCTCCTCAGGGGCCTAGAGCATCCAGACACTCTTGGCAGGGCAGACAGCTCAGGAGTTAGTGCCTGCCAGTGAGCTCTACTTTGGAATTTATGCTCCCCAGTGTGACAGAGTTGGACTCAGCTGTGGTTTCCTTACATGTGGCTCTTCTGCTCCTTCTATACTCAAGTCTAGTACTAACCTATAGTTTGTACTAGACTTGATAGGTGTATGTTCAAGAGATTTAAATATTTGGACTCTCCATGTGCCAGTTGGGCCCTGAGTCTCAAAAGAGTTGCAACACATACTCTCTGGTTCATTGGACTCACCCAGGACAACTATCAAAGAGCTAATGATGGAAAAAGCCAATCCCAAGGAAAAAGAGAGTCTGCAACTGAAAGCCAGATAGTACCCCCATCCATCAGCCTCATGGGATCTAAGCCCCCTCTCACTTAGAATCAAAGTGGAAATCACCATCCCAGAATCCTCAGTATTGGGGAATGAACGATGGCCTACAGTAGATTTAAGATTTTTCTACTATAGACTCATTGTTATTCTAGCAATGGAAAAGCTTTTTTCATTGATGTGGAGGCATTGGCCCCTGGAGGTTCTGAGGGAAGAAGAGGGAAAAACAGATGTAATTTGTGGGCTTTTGTGGGACATTGGACTTGTCCTGAATGATGTTGCACTGATGGATACAGGTCTTATATATTTTGTCATAACTTACAAATTACACAGGACAGGGTGTAAACTATAATGTAAAGTATAATCCTTGCTTATTGGCAATGTTCCAATATGTGTTCATCATTTGTAACAAGTATATCACACTAATGAAGGATGTTGTTAATGTGAGAAAGTATGGAAGGAGTAGGGAGTGGGGCATATGGCATCCTCAATATTTTTTATATGACTTTTATTTAGTCTAAAGTATTTTTAAGAAAATAAAAAAACTATTTAAAAAGACCATATCAATGATATGTATGTGTATATATGTGTGTGTGTATATATATATATATTTATACAGTTATATCTAAACACATTCAAAATATATGAGCCATTAATACTCTTTCATGCAGCTTGCTCTTATATTGCACAATTTCTCATATGCCTTTAAATGTTTATGGTTTTGTTAGTGATATTATACACAATTAAGTATAATACTGAATAATATTAAATCAAACATTTTCCATTATCATTTCTTCCTTTGCTCATATAAACAAAGGTAATTCCTCCTTTTGAAATCAGATGTTCATGTTTACTTCTTTTTATTTTTAACATATATTCATCTTAACTCTTTAATCCTTTAGAAATGTATTATTGATTCTCAGATAAAATTTCCCATTAATATTGTGTAATGGCAGTATTATATCTAGCACCCTCTTAATTCTTCTCATTAAATAGGAATTCCACCGATGTTTTAATATTAAATGTGAAATTACATTGTTAACTTAAAGAAGATGCTCTATATCACTTTAAAAATTATCAGTCATTAAAACTTGGAATTGGTGTTAAATTCTACACAATTACTTTTGGGATGTATTGAAGATTATTACATTATTGGTATTATATTTATCAACCCTGCATTAGTGGACTAAATTCTGTTTGAACTTATTATTCTATGCTTTGTACTTGGCCTCTAGTTTAATCTTTCCAGAGTTAGGTATTAATGTGAGAATCATGTTCCTGCTGTAAAATGACTTTGATGCTTTCCCCCAATTCCAGGAACAATTTATATTATTTGAGAACGAACATTACTAATTTCTTGATCATTTAAAAAAGGCACCATATTCAGTGCTCTTAGATTTATTTCTTGATTTATTCTTCAATTACTTTCATGATGATTTAAACACTCATATTTACTATTTTAGGAACTAAATGGATTCCATAATTTACCAGAGAATGAAACATTTAGAAAATATTTTAAAATTCATAATCATCAATTTTATATGGAATTTTAAAATGACTTTTTTTGCTTAAACAAGTAATAATGGATGAGTATATTCCTTTTATTTAAAAAAGTAAAAATAAATTAGGCTTTCTAAAGATTAAAAAAACAACCAAGGCTATTTAGAAAAATTTTACAAACAGTTGTTATAGATTCCTGGGCTGCTAAAACAGATACCATGTAATAGTTCTGATTAAGCAATGAGAATTTATTACCTCACAATTTTGAGTTTTGGAAAAAAGTCCAAACCACGGTGTCATCAAGGATCAAGGTGATGCTTTTTTCCTGAAAACTGGTGTTCTGGGGCTGGCTTCCAGTGATCCTAGGTCCTCTGTCACATAGCAATGCACACGGCAGCTTCTCCTGGCCTCTCAAAGGTCATTGATTTCAGTTTCTGCTTCTAGTGGCTTTCTCTCTACACCTTTCTGAATTTCATGTCACTTATAAAAGACTTCAATAATAAGATTAAGACCCATTCTGACTGAGCTGGGCCACACAAATGAAGTAACTACATCAAAATTCATAGTTAAAATGAGTTCACACCCACAGGAAGGGATGAGCTTTAAGAAAATGTTTTCTGGGGTAAATACAGCTCCAAATCAGCAAACCAAGATACCTTTGAATGGTCCCTAATAACATACACATACACACACACACACAATTGAACATATATAAATACACACATACATATACATATTTGTGCACAACATACATACTTTCTTGAAGACATTACTTCTCAGTTACAGGACAATGATGAATTCAGCCCATGTTAACAATGATAAAAGAAAGGATGTCAGATCCAAACAAGTTTAAGAAATTAGTTAACTACTATATTTCTTATCAGTTTATGCATGACCATATATTTTATTGTCTAAGGAATGCACTATTAATGACAAAAAGTGGTACACTGTATAATTTACATAGTCAACAGACAGAACCCAAGACTTTTTGAGTGATATTCACTCAAAATGTTGCTTGCATTAAGTATATAATTTTATTTTCTTAATTGAAAACCTGTAATTTCATCCCATTTGTTTCCTTTGCTTATAATCCAGAAAAATTTATTTGTAAACTATTTGTTTTTCATGAGACATTTTTATCATTTCTGCCCTATTCATATTGAATTTTCTTTTTCCAGAATTTCTCACTTCCCACTACCTTCAAAAACTTAAATGCTACCACTTTCATAGGCCTCCTAAATTACCGAACTCGCCATTATACTCCTTCATCCCAACATTGCTTCCTAGAGACTTGGGTTTATTCTCTCATGTGTCTGATGATGCACATTTCTTTCCCTGAGCCTCTTTATAACTTACATGGTTTTGTATGATGCATGGTAAATGGATGGAACAATCCTGAAGAATAACATTCATCTCTGTGCTTTCATAACTGACTAATAGATGAATAAATGAATTTTAAAATTTAAATTAGACACAAATAACACATACTTGTGATGTAAGGTTAAGGGAAAAAGCAAATGATAAATTGTACATAATGTCCTACTGATAAAATAAATATGTATGTGTATAGAAATGCTATGTATAGTTACCATGAAAATTAAAATGTTCATGTTTTCAAAATAGAGTAAATTTTTTCTTCAAGGTTCCATTTAATTTATTTCCTTGATTTTTAAATGGTCTATTTGAGGACCTTCATTACTTTCAGGGTGGGAATTGTGTAACTTAATAAATCAGTGATTTTAGAAATCATCACAACAATTATTGAGCTCTGGCAGCATGTTGTATCATAGATTACATGAGGTATAGTTCTTACTCATAGATGGATAACATTTATTTAGACATTTAAAAGAAATATATGAACAAATTATATACTCTGTAACGTTACTTAAAAGGTAAGATGTGGAGTTCTGAACTTAGAGAAATGTAGGTGGAGTGGGTGAGCATGCAATAGAGTGGAGAGGGAACTCCCTTCTGAGAGGAATGTATTAAATGATGCTTTTAAGAAAAAGACATGGAAAGAAGTCAGAAAGACAATTTTGTTTCAAAGGAAGTAAAGGCTCAATATGGGGAAATTTTCATAATCTATAATTACTGAAAATGAGTTATAAAAATGAAAAAGACTTTAGTTAACATGAGAAGAAAATTATTTAGATAGATGGAGCAACTATTGCTTCCATCTGCCTCAAAGGATGGTGTGAAAATAAAAATCTGCTCAGAATATTTTTTCTGGACCTATACTTAGGCAAAGCCAATTCACAAATATTGCTCAATGGCAGCCAAAATGTAAGGTCTTTCAACACTTTTTTAAAAATCAATTTTATTGAAATGTATCCATAAATAATACAATCAGTGGCATTTGCTATAATCACAGAGTTGTGCATTCATGACTTCAATCAACATGAGAGCATTCACATTATTCAATAATAATAATAAAAAACAAACAACACAGATCTACCTCTTAGTAGTCACCTCTCAATCTTTCTATCCTTCCCTTACCATACATAACTGCTAATATTTTTCCTTCTCTCTAATTTTGTTGTATTTATATTTTGTATAGATGGAGTCAAACAGTATACAGTACCTATTGTCTACTTTCTTTCACATCATAGTCAATAGGGAAATATTCAAAGTTTTCACTCTAAGATCAGGAACAAGACAAGGATAGCCACTGTCACCACTGTTACTCAACATTGTGCTAGAGGTTCTAGCTAGATCAATTAGACAAGAAGAAGAAATCAAAGGCATCCAAACAGGCAAAGAGGAAGTAAAGCTCTCACTATTCACAGATGACATGGTCCTATATTTAGAAAATTCTGACGTATCTATGACAAAGCTACTAAAGCAAATAAATAAGTTCAACAAAATGAGAGGATACAAGATAACATGAAAAAATCTGTACTGCTTCTATACACTAGTAATGAACAATCTAAGCAGGAAATCAAGGGGAAAAAGTTCAATTTACAATAGCAATATAAAAAAGTTAAATATGTAGGAATAAGTTTAACCAGAGATGTAAAGGACCTGTACTCAGAATACTATCAAACATTGATAAAATAAATTAAAGAATACATAAACAAATGTAAATAAATTCTGTTTTCATGGATTAGAAGACTAAATATTGTGAAGATGTCAATCATACCCAAACTGATTTATAGATTCAACTCAATCCCAATCAATATTCCAAAGGTCTATGTTACAGAAATAGAAAAGGAATTACCACATTTATCTGGAAGGAAAATGAGACCCAAAGAGCCAAAATCATCCTAAAGAAGATTGGAGTAGGAGGACTCACACTCCCTGACCCTGAAAAGTATTACAAAGCTACATTGGTCAAAAGAGCATTGTATTTGCATAATGATAGAAACATTGATGGAACAGAATTGAGATTTCAGAAATCGACCCCCGTTTCTATGGTCAACTAGATTTTGAGAAGCTTACTAAGTCCAGTTTTCTGGTACAAAACAGTTCTAATAGAACAGATCTTAGTAGAACTGGATATCCATAACAACAACAACAACAACAAACACTGAAAGAGAACCCATATCTCACTTTCTATACAAGAATTGATTTAAATAGATAAAAGATCTAAATATAAAAACAAGGAACATAATATTCCTAGATGATAATTTAGGAATAAATCTTAAAGAATTTGTGATAGATGGAGGTCTCTCAAACCATATATCCAAAGCATGAACAAAGAAAGAAAAAAATAGATAAATGGGACCTCCATTTTGTGGGGCAAAATTAAATACTTTTGCCCCACAAATACTTTGTGAACAGGGTAAAAAGGCAGCTACATCAATGCAAGAAAATATTTGGAAACCACATATCCAATAAGAATTTAATACCCATGATATAAAAAAGAGAGCCTACAGCTCAACAATGAAAAGACAAACTGCTCAATTTAAAAATGGACAAAAACTTAAATAGACACTTGTCCAAAGAAGAAATAATAGTGAAGAAACACTTGCAAAAATGTTCAACATCACTAGCTTTTAAGGAAATGCAAATCAAAGCTACAATGAGATACCATTTCACAACTATTAGAATGGCCACTATTAAAAAGACAGAAATTTACAAGTGTTGGAGAGGATGTGAAGAGATAGGAATGCTTATTCACTGTTGGGGAGGTTGTAGAATGGTACAGCCTCTCTAGTGGACTGTTTGGTGGTACCTAAAGAAGTTAAATATAGATCTTCCATGTGACCTGGTGATACCACTCTAGATATATACCCAGAAGAAATGAGAGCAGTGACATGAACAGGCATCTGCACCTGATATTCAGAGAGGCATTAGTCACAATTGCCAAAAGATGGAGACAACCCAGGCATCCATCAGCTGAAGAATGGATGAACAAATTGTGGTATATTCATACAATGGAATATTATTCAGCTGTAAAAAGAAACAAAGTCATGACACATATGACAATATGGATGAACTGGAGGACATTATATTGAGTGAAGCAAGGCAGACACAAAAGAGCGAATATTATATTATTTTGTTATTATGAACTATAATGAATAAGCTCATGGGGTTGATAGCTAGAGCATAAGTCACTGAAAAATAGAATGAGGTTAAAGAATGTAAAGCTGATGTTTAATCTGGGCAGAATTGGTAAAATATGTGTCTGTTATTTTTTGGAAGTGATTAGAGATGTTGAAAGAACATCATAGTATTTGTAACTAACAGCGCTAATGTTTGGTTATGGTGGTAGTTGAAAGAAAGTCTAAGGTCCTGTATAACAGTAGAAGGAAAGCTATAAATGAAACCTGGGACTGTATAGCACAACAAAACCTCATATGAAAATGAGTATGGTTAATACTGCATATGTAAGAATATTTTTTTTCTTAAACAGAACAAATGTATGTTAATGTTATAATATGTTAATTTTAGGGTGATATTTGGGCAAAAATACAATCAAAGCAAACCACAGACAGTACTGTAAAGTAATATATTCATAATATTCAACAGTTATTTTTAAGATTAGTTTTATGATGTTATAATTGAATCCACTTCCCCATATATCCTTCAATACTTTGACAACTACCAAACTCTCCAAATTCTATATTCTTTATCTTCATTAATTACCAATCCACTAAATGAAGGGTTATATATAATGCTCTACAGACATACACACACACACACACTCACACACAACAAAACAAAACAAAACAAAACAAAACATGGTACAGATCTTGATACTTTGAAACTAGCAATACTAAACTGATCATTCATACATTCATCAAATATTCCAACCACCTACTATATCGCAAATGCTGACTTCTTATATATTTAAAGTGAATAAGTTATTCATCCTGAACAATTTCACTGCTAAATATTTGAGAGGTATAAAAGTAAGTGAAACATAGACTATGTGCAAAATCTATAAGATTTTGTGTGTAAAATTCCGGGAAATACCAAGGAGAAGAAAAAATAACTACACTTGCAGTCAGAGAACACAAAATGTCTGGAAATTAATACTAGATCATAGAACTGAATTTCTCCTAATAGAAAAAAGGGCAGAAACATACTATAGGAAGAGTTACATGCAATTTCTGGCTGATGAAGAATATAATGCATAGTTGAAAATAATTGGAAATAAAATTTGAGAGATTTGCAAGATTAAAATTGAGTAAAACCCTACACACACTCAGGTAGGAGAACAGAGAATACATGGTGAACCTTAAAGCAAATGAGAAAAATTGCTGCCTCTGGAAGAAAAGATAGTAAAATAATACCCTAAGAAGAATTTATTTAAAAAAACACCCTTCCCACACTAGTTTGAAATGTCAGATGGATTTCAACTACATCATGTGCATATAGAGGCAAACATGCGTAGCCATGCCTGCTGGCATTACACAAGCCTGAAATCAATGAACTGGATACTGTTTGGACAAGAAATCCTCGATATTTATTAAACACATTATAGTGAGAGCATTTTGTAATTTAAACCAGACTCACCCACTGAAAATAATTTTTTAAAAGTAGTGGTAATATGTCCCTGATATTATAGAGCAACTAGCTTAATTGCAGATAAATAAAATTCTTACTTTCGTTTTTATAGGTAAGACTGCATAGAAAAAGAATAAAGCATGTTTTTGAAGCTCATTATGCATTTGGTCTTACCATTTGCCTAGGAATCCAAAGTTTTCTGCATTTATTAAGTCTCTGAGGAATATATTTGTTCCAGCCAGTAGAAAGAGACCCAAACGGCACTCTTGGGAGTACAGATGAACAAAGTTTTATTATGTGTGGGCCCAGAGGAAAGTCGAGTCTCAAAAAAAAAAAAAATCTGAGCCCTGATTTCCAATTTTCATAAGTTTATAAAGGTACACTAAGCAGGCAAATTCCTGAGCAAATGGGCAGGCAGAGTTACAAGGGCAGAGAAGCAAGGTTAGCTTATCTTTTTAAAAGCAGAAGGCCATCAGGGAGGAAAAGAGTGATTATCTGTTTAGAGTTGTAAATTTCAATTCCAAGGGGCATACAGGAGTGCTTTTCTTCCTGACTTGGATTCCATGGAGAAAAGGGGGGGGGGAGGGAGAAGGAGGAGAGAAAGGGACCAGAGACCAAGGGGAGTTTATTTTCTTAATCTGTGGGTTTCTGCTGAGGGGAGGGTTATGGTCCCAGCACTTCCCTTATCATTCCCCCCTTTTGATGCCCTTATAATTCTTTATGGGGCATCATTTGCTAACATGGGGATTTTTCTATAGTCCCCAAGGGTTGATATTTAACATGAGACATTACTTGGTGTTTTAAGGCATTTAAGCGGAAACTGATGTATTGTGTTAGGTACTGTAGAATTCATGGCCCGAAAGTTAAGAGGAAAAAGATTGAGGCTATTACTGACATAAATGACAAAATCCATGAGAGGAGATACTGGAAGTAGTTTCCGTTGGCAGATGCCTGGTATACACGGTTTAAACAGTCTTTGGCTCGTTCTTTCAGTAAGGCTACTTTGTCCCTAACTATTTATGAGGAGTTTGCATAGAAACAACATTTTTCCCACAGGGCTTGACAGATCCCCCCTGAATTTGTGGTGAGCCAGTCTAATCCTCCCCTGTCTATCTGGTCTTGCAACCCATTGAGAAACCCCAATATTTCTTTGAGGTCATTTGATGTTTCCCATTCTAGTGTTTCTAAGTCCTCCTGACCAACTGCATGTGAATCCCCCTCTACGGCTACACTCCCAACAACTCCTAGTCCTAAGAGTATTGGAATTGCCTGTATTGCTCATTTGGCTCAGGAGAGCTCTTCAGGCAATTCATCGCCATATACTGAAAATGATGGCACTGGTCAAGCCAGGTGGCAGATGCCCTGGCCATCCTGGGGTAGGCACCAGTAGGTGTTGGTGCCACAGAGCCATATGGTGGAGTTTGCGGTGCATAGGTCAGGCTCATTGAGTGGGCAGGGGGTGTCACAGTTGGCCCTTCCAAGAGGGAGGATGGTTGAAGGAGAACTGGTAGTTATGATTTTGCAGTTAGCCAGTTTTCCTGGGGGTTCGGTTATGCAGACTGGGAGGGGCCTGGCACCTGCTGCAGAGCTGTATGGGTTAGAGGGGTTACATTTCATGGGACAGGTACAGGGAAGATGGTTAGACTGGAGGAAGTGTATAGCCCGCAGGAGGCAGCTATGTTGGGTCGAGATTCATTTAGGAGTTCGTGGAAATTTCAAACCTCTTTCAAAACAGTGTTGTGGGAGGCTGTTCTAACTTTGGCTTTTAGCATCTGGGTGGCTTTGCTGATATTTTTCATCAGGGATTTTCTGGGGGTTGGGTACTGGGATCAGTTGGACCAGTATGAGGTCCCCTGGGTCCGGCTCCAATGGGTTGTATATTCCGATTCCTAGTTTTAGTCCTGTTTGGGCCTTTAAAAAGGTATTTTCTGATCTGGTGGTATGTTTAATAAGGTGAGTTTTATGGGGTCACAGGTTTCTATGCTGCACCCTGCCAGGCTGGGGATTTTCTGTAGGAGATATGGAGAAGTCGGTGGGACCCCCTTCCAGGGAGCACTGGCACCTACCAGCAAGCTCCAAGAGGTGCAGAATCTTCTGCCTTTTGGGGGATCTTGGCAGAAGTATTTGTCATAACTCCCATAGCAGTGACCACTACACCCTTTCCTGGGAGCAGGTATGGGGGCGTGCGGGTATGAGGCAACAGCAAGGTTTAAAAGGAGCTTGATCTTGGATTGCCCTGCAAGTGTCAAATATTACAGAGGCTGAAACTGCACCTACCAAGAACAGGACTGAAGCATTCAGCACAGATTGTTTGCCCCAGCTTTGACTAATTTGCAGCTGCCATAGATTTTGGGGGCAGGTATTGTCTCCTAGGGAGGGGGCAAGGTAGTAAAGGACAAGCAAGTTAAGGCACAGAAGCATCCTATTATACACCAGTAAGCAACTCCAATTAGAGCTCTATTCACTAGAGTCCAGTCTGCAGGGGCCACAGCAGGGAGTCCAACTCCAAATACCAAGGCAAACAGGACATATAAGCACAGTATCCATCAGGAGCAGGCATTTGACAAGGTCGGTGCTTAGGGATCCCCGGTGACTCGTATCTCAAGGGTTGGCCTGGTATGGGTTGGGCTGTCCAGCTGTCCTGCTCTTTATTGGGGTGTGCCTTCTTGGCCCTGGAATGATGGATCCAAGGGATGATACCTGCAACTTTAAGAGCAGTAGGAGTTACAAGGATCACAGTATGTGGGCCTGTCCAGGAATGCTGAAGGTTTTTTTTTTTTCCAGTCTTTGACCCTGGCCAGTGGGGATGCATTGGGTGCCTCAGGGGGATGAGGGTCTGGAACAAGACAGTTTTATTTATTTAGGCTAGAGTTTTCCCCAGCTGCTGGAGAATGGAATCTTGGCTAGCCTCCCCCAGAAGTTTGAGATTTCCTCTGAAGGCCCAGAAAATTGGGCCACCCAAATAGAATTTCAAAGGGTGAATAGCCTGTCAGTCCTGGTGTGCACCTAACCTGGAGAAGGGTCAAAGGAAATAAGTCTACCCAGGGGAGACCAGTTTCCTGGCAGAATTTGGCTAGGGTGGTTTTGAGGGTTTGATTCATGTGTTCAAATTCACCTGAGCTTTGGGGCCTGTAAATGGTATGGAGTTTCCACTTGATTCCTAACATTTTTGCTAGCTCTTGGACTAAGGCAGCCATGAAGGCTGGGCCATTGTCACTTCCAATTGACAGTGGCAGCCCGTGTCATGGAATGATTTTTCTAAGTAAAGCCTTAGTCACTTCTCTTGCCTTGTCAGTTAGAGTGGGGAAAGCTTCGACCCAACCTGAAAAGGTGCATATCATCACCAAGAGATATTTGTACCCCTGACTTGGTTTTACTTTTGTGAAGTCTATTGTGAGATCTTCAAAGGGGGCTGTCCCCATGTGCTGGACACCTGCCAGAGTATGGGGGCCCTGCAAGGGGTTGTTTTTGGCACGAACTTGGCAATGGCTGCTGATGGTGGCACAGAGAGGTTAGCCAGTCTATGTAGTAGTACCTCGCGAGCAAGACTTCTAGTGCAGTTTTCCTAGGTGGATGAATTGGTGGTATCACTGGATGAGGACATGAGCAGCTCCTTTTGGCACAAAAACCCAGTCATCCAGGAGCAGCCAAGTTCCTTCGGGAGTTCGACTTCCCCCTTAGCCTACTCCTGTTCTTCCCAGGTATAGCTTAGTCAATCAGTTTCTTGTCCTAAGAGGGACCGCTGCGGTGTTAATTCTGGGACTCATGTTCCATGGGTTCCTTTAGCTGTTTGTTGAGCTGCTTTGTTGGCTAGCCTGTTTCCTTGAGCGACCATATCCATTCCTTTCTGATGTCTCCAGCAGTGGATGATGGCAACTAGGTCTGGTTTCCAGATTGCTTCTAATAGTTGGAAGATTTCTTCTTTGTTTTTAATTTCCTTTCTCCCTGCGGTTAGGAGACCTCTTCTTTATAAATTGCCCCATGGATATGAATGGTAGTAAATGCGTACTTAGAGTCAGTGTAAATGTTTACCACTTGCCCGGCAGCTAGCTGCAGGGCTCAGACAAGCGCCCAGAGTTCTGTCTTTTGTGCAGACCATCCCCGTGGTAGAGACGCTGCTATCACCACCCATTTGGTAGTGGTGACTGCATATCCAGCAAGCTTTGCCCCGTTTTAAACAAGACTGTTCCCATCTGTAATAGTGTTTGATCTGGGGAAGGGAGGGTTTGTCTTGGAGGTTGGGGTGACTGGCGTAAACTTCTTTACTCACTTCGACACAGTTATGTTCAGTTATCTTCCTCATCTGGCAAAAAGGTGGCAGGGTTCAGATTGCCCACTGTTTCTATTGTCACTTTGGGGTTTTCACAGAGTAAACGTTGGTTATGTGCGAGCTGAGGATTTGATATCTACTGATGCCCATGTGAGTTCTTTAAAGCAGTGACTGCGTGTGGCACCATAACATGAATTGCCTGTCTGAGAGTTAATTTGTCAGCTTCTTTGACAAGGGTCACGGTTGCTACCAAGGCTTTTAGGCAGGGTGGCCACCCTGCAGCTGCTTGGAGAGGTAAGCAATAGGTCTTTTCCAGGGGCTAACTGTTTGTGTGAGAACCCCCAATGCTACTTTGTTCTTTTCAGGCACGAAGTGGTTAAAGTTTCGAGTTACATCTGGGAGCCCCAAGGTAGGGGTGCAGTAGCCCAGTTGTCTTTTGATGTTTTGAAAGGCCCCCTGTAGAGCTTCTCCCTGGGCAAGAGGCCCTTTTTCTGGACCTGCCAGAACTTTGTAAAGGGGCTTGGCCATGGCTGCAAACCGAGGAATTCAGATGTGGCAGAACTCTAAAGCCCCAAGGAACTCGCAAAGCTTTCTTTTTGTAGTGGGGGTAGGGATGGTGCAGATCACAGGTCTGACTGTCCAGTGCTCTTATGTGATGCTGAACCTCAGGTACTTGACCTGCAGTTTACAGATCTGGGCCTTTATCCAAGATACTTTGTACCCAGTCTGTGTTAGAAGCTGTAGGAGAGTCTGGGTCCCTCTCCAGGAATACTCTTCCGTTTCACTGGCAAGTAGGAGGTCATCTACATATTGTAAGAGAGCACACCTGCAGTCTTCCTGGGGATAGGTGGCCAAAACTGCTGTCAAGGCTTCCCCAAAAAGGGTAGGGGAGTTTTTTTTAAACTCTTTGGGAGCTGGGTCTAGGTTAGCTGAGTTTTCTGCAGGGTTATGGGATCTTCGCATTCAAAGGCAAACAAAGGCTGGTTCAGGGAGGCCAGCCACAGGCTTCTGCATCTTTCAGGTCCAGGCAAGTGAACCAGGTGGCTTCAGGTGGCAGCTATCCTAACAAAGTGTACGGTTGGAACAACCTGATGTAAGGTGAGAGTGGCATTATTAATAGCTCGTAAATCCTGCACTAGCCGATATCCGGTCCCATCTGGCTTTTTTACTGGCAATAATGGGGTGTTCCAAGGTGACTGACATTTGATTAGAATTTCCTGTTTCTTCAGGCAATCTATATGTTCGACTATGCCCAATTGCGCTTCACGGGGGATCGGATACTGCCTCTGCCAGACTGGTACCGCTCCAGGCCTTAGGTTAATGATGATGGGTGCATGGTTCTTTGCCTTAACTGCTGGGTTTTTTTCTGCCCAAACCTGGGGAAAAAGGTCCAGCAATTTTTCTGGATTCTGACCTGAACTTTCTTCTTTTTATTCTTCAGTTCAGGGCACGATGATGAGGAGAGTGAGGCCGATCCCAAGGTTTAAGCTTGCTGGTCCTTTGAGTTTGAAGGTAATCTGGGCTCCGAGTTTGGTTAAGTGGCCCCTACCAAGCAGGGAAACTGGACATTCAGGCAGGTACAGAAATCATGAGTCACTTCGTGGCCACTGAGCTGGCAAGTTCTTGACTGGCAAAAAGGCCGTTTACTTGACTGGTCCCCAGTCGCTCCTATGGTATGGTTTTCCCACTAAAGGGGGCGATGGGAGTTGTGACCACAGAATGTTCAGCACTAGTGTCCACCATCAAAGTCATTGACTGGCCCCTGATTTGTAGTTTGACCATGGGCTCACGGGGGCCAAGTTCCAGTGAGACTGGTCGCCCCTATTCAGGTTTGAGCCCTGCCAGCCTAATCAGACGGTCTTGGGGCTCAGGTCAGTATTTCCCTTTCAGGATGTTCCCTCTATGTGCCTGAGTCTTTTGAGGGCACTTGTTTTTCCAGTGTCCACTTTCTCTGCAGTAGACACATTGGTTTCTGGCCAGAGGCACCCTTCTGATGTTTGTCCCCCCTTTTTGAGGTGACCCTTTCTCGTCTGTTGGAGTCAGGATTTCCTAAGTCTGCTGCCAGTAGGGAGGTTTGATGTTTTATTCGCTTCTAGGCTTCTCGTTCAGTGACTTCATATTGATTGATGAATATTTTGTTGCTGACTGCCAATAGTTGAGAGATGTTCATGCCCATGAACCCTTCTAATTTTTGGAGCTTTCTTTTAATGTCCTGTGCTGCCTGTGCAAAAAAGGTGGCATTCATCATTCTCTGGTTTTCCGGAGCTTCTGGGTCAAAAGGAGTGTAGATTCTGAAGGCCTTGCAAAGCCATTCATAGAAATCTCCCAGAGATTCCTCGGGCTTTTGAGTAACTAAAGTCATCTTTGTCATGTTTGTGGGTCATTTTGCCCCCTCTTGGATCCCTCAGGGGAGTGCTTCCTGATATTCCTGGAGTCGCTGATCAGTGTTGAAGACCCAGTTCGGTTGGGCTTCTGGTGCAGCTTCTCGTGCCCAATCTTCTGGGTTTAAGACGCCAGTAGGGGTCTGCTCCTGCATCCACTTTTGGGCTTTCATCAGAATCGGTCGTCTCTTCTGAGTATTAAACAAAATCAGGTGGAGTTGGTGGCAATCTTCCCAAGAAGGACAATGGCTTTGGAAAATGGATTCCATGAGATCAATTAGGGCCTGGGGCTTTTCCGAGTAGGAGGGGGTGTGGTGCTTCCAGTTTAAGAGGTCCGTAGTTGTGAAGGACTGGTAGAACAATATAGGCTTCCCGGGTTGGATGGTCCCATTCTCGCTAATCTGGGCCAGACCCTGTGTTTCACAGAGGGGCATCTGTAATGTGGGTTGTGCTGACTGGAGTCTTCTGCTAGTGGGGTTGCAGGGCTTTCCTCAGAGGTGGTCGATGTTCCTGAAGGGACTGAAGGTGGAGGTGTTGCTGGGAGATCTGCCTGCACTCCTGGGCCTGGAAGAGAGGCTACAGTGGCTGGAGCATATAGCAGTGGAGGTGGTGGTGGGTCCTCCTCTGAGGACCCTTGATGAATGACTGGCTTCTGGAGCCCCATTCCCTGTGCAACCAAGACCCTGCTCTGTCCCTTTTTTCCAATGCACAATCGAACCCAAGGGGCAGAGTCTGGGCTATCTCCAACCAAGAATTGATGTAGGGAAACTTATTGGGGTGGCCAGGAGTTCCTGTGACCACCAGACACACTGTACATACCCTGGCTATATCCAGGGTTCCTTTCAAGGGCCATTCAACATTAAATGTGGGCCACTCTACTTCACATAATGTTCGGAGGGTGTCGGGGTTCATCCAGATGTCATAATCTCTGGAAAAACCCTTCTTGAAACTCTTGAGCATGCAGTTTAAGACAGTAGGTTTTGAGTGTTATGAGCCCATACCCTGTGTCAGTGGCAAAAGACAGACAAGGGAATGGGTTGCCTCTTTCAAGGCCACTCAGATGCCCACCTGCCCATGTCTCTCACGAGAACTTAGGCTCATCTTAGCTAAGGCATCAGGCTAAAATCTGGGGTGGCCATTATGCCGTATGACATAGCAGCAGGAAAGAGATTAGGGCCCAAGTGGGCTCTGTAGCATAACGCTTTGGAGTCACTGACTGGCACGGCAGACACAAGCTTCTGCTGTCCTCACTCACTTATACAGTCACTCAGAGGTTATGCAGTCCTTCCCACAGGGATTGCCCTATTCTGGAATCTCGGTACTCCAGTATTCAGGAGGTGATCCATCTCCTCTTCCATCAGGAGACGGACCTAACTGAGGAGTTGGCACTCAGCACTTTACCTTTCCGGAGTCTTCTGGCACTGTTCAGTCTGCCTCCCCACTAAGTCAGGCCAGGCTGTAGGGATGCGGCTTGCAGGGACTGCCTTAGAAAGAGGTCCGGTCAAGAGAACAGGTGGTGCCTTCACTGGTAGATTGATGTTGGCCACGCCCATCAGCCCCAGGCCAGAGTTATAAAGGGCCTGCTTGATTGTGTGGTTTCCCAGTCAGGGAACCAAATGCTGCGGCCAGCGGAGAGAGACCCAAAGGGCACTCTTGGGAGTACGGATGAACAAAGTTTTATTATGCGCAGGCCCAGTGGAGAATCAAGTCTCCAAAAAAAATCTGAGCCCCATTTTCCAATTTTCATAAGTTTATACAGGTACACTAAGTGAGCAAATTCCTGAGCAAGCATTCAGGCAGGGTTACAAAGGCAGAGAAGTAAGGTTAGCTTATCTTTTTAAAAGCAGAAGGCAATTAGGGAGGAAAAGAGTCATTATCTGTTTAGAGTTGTAAATTTCAATTCAAAGGGACAGCCAGGTGTGCTTCTCTTCCTGACTTGGATTAAGTGGAGAAAAGGGGGGTGGGGAGGAGGGGGAGAAAGGGACCAGGGACCAAGGGGAGTTTATTTTCTTAAAGTTGTGGGTTTCTGCTGAGGGGGGTTAGAGTCTGGGCACTTCCCTTATCATATTCATTAAAAAGTTAGCAAACCTTACGGAGTGGGTGGAAACTTGGCTCATTCCTACTCAGTCAGCTCTCTGAGGAGGCATGAATAAGCCACTCTTAAAGACTTGTTAGTCTCTGAAATCCTTTCTTCCTGGCTTAGTTTGAACTGCTCAATTGTCCCAGAATTAATTACCCATCCTCACAAGGGGACTGGATTAAATAGATCTGAAAGCCTCATTCTCTTGGCACTGAAGCCCAGTTTCAAGGAGAAAAAGTGGTGCAAAAATGGGAATGCCTACTGTTTCTTCCTAATTGAAATCATTTTCCATTGGGTCAGGGTCACATTTTGTAAGGCAAGACAATGACATGATAGAGAAAAAAGGTTTTCTGTGCTTTTGAAGGGATGGGACTCTTATTGAGAGTATTTTTTAATAAGACTATTAAGTATATGGTATATATCAATAGATGATGTTTCAGATTTCTTTGAAGGTAAGACTCTAGAAATTCACTGAGTATTATTTGATCAGGTCTTTATTGAAAAGTTTACTTTGAGTAAATCAGGAATGATTGATTTCAAGGAGAAGGTAACTTGTGTATTCTCGTGCATTTTTTTTTCTTTTGTGACTACTAAGAATTTCTTCATTTCTTAAAAGTTCAACTTTACTCATTACTTTCTGTAATCCCGTACCAAACACCTATTGTCCAGGCACCTTATCTAAGTGGTTGGTCAAAATTATTTAACTATGGTATAACTATGGTATAACTACAGTATTTATCTGAGGGAGTCCCTCTCTCTCTCTCTCTCTTTCTATATCTTATAGGGATGCATATAGAATAAATTATCAATATTGTCATCTCATCTTGCCTTTTCTATTCACTATAAAATGTTGAACACATTTTTGATAGCCTCATTTTCTGTCCGTCTAATATTTCTTTGCACTACTCCAATGTTTCCAGTCTTCAGATAGAGTTCTTAAAGAGAATTTATTCCAGACAGTGAATGTCCATCTCCTTTTGTGTGAGCTGACTTTTTTTCTCTACAGTGTTTTCCATGAAAGAAAAAAAAAAAGTTAAATGTGATTTTATGAAATGTGGGATACTTAAATATTATTTTTCTATATAAATAATATTAATAATGTCTAGTTATATGAAATATTTAATGCACTGTTTAAAAATAGATTCTTTATAATTAGACTTTTTATGATTAATTTTAAAATATTTTGGTCACTTCTGAAAAGAATGTCATGCTGGCAATTTATTTGGGATTGAACTTCATAAATAATTTTGCAATATTTGTTTCCATTAAGGGATATAACCAATTATTCAATTCATACCAATTTTTGAATTTCATATAATTTACTTCCAAAGAGTTGGCAAAAAATATTATTAACACATATTTTGCTCTTTTTATCCTTTTTGAATCTTTAAAATATAAAAAATGCAATAAAGTTTTCATTACTATGTTATTTATTTCCACCTCTGCATTTAATTAATTTCCTGTAGTGAATATGATGTGCTCTCTAATGTCATATAGTTTCATGACATTTCAACATTTACCAGATATTATATCATTTCCCAAAATCAACATCTGCTTTTTTAAAAACTCATTTTGAATTTTCTGCACTGAAAAATAATTTTCCTGCTCTTAATAGTACCACACTAATTTCTACTCTTTTTCTTCTGTTTTATTTTTTTCCTGATGTGTTTATCCATATGCTTACATTTACTATTTTTGATCCATTATGTTTTCTGGCAAATATCATATAGCCACATAGGGTTTTTTATTCTTGTTTTTAACACTTAACTAGGAAGATTAATCAATTCATGTTTATTGATACATTCCTATTACAGTACTTTTATTAAATAGATTACTATTTTCAAATAGCTCATTTGCTTTTGATAGTTTGTTATTTGCATATTGGCTATATTTACTTCATTTTCCTCCTTTTCTTTATTTAGAAAATCTTGTTTGGTGCCTCTCATGATTGTTGAACTCATTTAATCTGCAAATAATTTATAATTTTCTACCCATTTCTTTTATATTATTGTTTTTCAAACTTTGTGTACACTCTACCAAATCATTGGAAATTTAAGCTAGATAAGCCACTGTTGGTTCTAATCTTTATCAATAGAAATTTTATGTCAGATCTTTTGTACCTGTGACTAATTCAGCTGCAAAGCTTAGTTGAACTTTCCAATGTTTTCAAAAAAATATTAAAATAAAATTACTCAAGTATTGTAAACAATGTTACAACTTTGTATTTTTTACGTATTCTTTTTGCATGATCTACAAGGTCTTTAAGGGTAATTAAATATCAATGGATTTCAAAGTAATTAAAAAAAAGATAAAGGTTTGAATGGAGGAAGCGCTCTTTAAGGCTATAGATGCAATCATCTAAAGTATCTGAAGGGCAATCTAATTCATTGTTATTTCTTCACCCTTCCTGGCAGTCTGACTATTAAAATCACATAAAGGAAAGAACCTCCATGTAATTGGCAGCCATGTGCCCACTCTCAAATGTGACCTTTGGAGATGAAGTTGCAAATCAAAGACTTGGACCTGGAGGCTTGTACTGTCAGTTATGTCCTCTCAACTTCTTATGCATTGCAGTCTCTACAAGGTACACTTTGAAACTTTGTTAATAAGCCATTCTGATATGTACACGTAGTAACTAAAAACTTTATTGGTATATTTATCAAAACACTGATATAACAAATGTTTTATTTATGAAGTATTCAGGTCTCATCATTTTTTAACACATATTCTGTGGGAACTAAGTAATATAAAAGAGAAAGGTGTTAGAGAAGCTGAGTTTCATATAACTATAGCTTAATTTTTATAGAGAAACATTTCACCCAACTATAATGTCAATTGTATTGAAAACGACTAAAATAACCTCCTCTAAATTTGTCTTGAATTCTGTGTTTATTGAGTTCATATTACTTATTTATCTTCTTCACTTCTCTTTACAGTAAATAAGGATGTGGACAAGGAAATGGGAAACTGGACATTGGTGATTGAGTTTATCCTTGTGGGGATACCCACAACCAGAGGACTTGGGGGCCTCCTATTCATGATGATTTTATTGGCCTACATAGTGACAATCCTTGGAAACCTCCTCATCATTACCCTGATTCTTGTGAATTACAGGCTTCACTCACCCATGTATTTTTTCCTCAGTAATCTCTCTTTCAGTGAAATATTAACCACAATTTGTGCTGTTCCCAACATGCTGGCAGGCTTCCTATCAGAGAGGAAGACCATATCATTTGGAGGATGCTCTGCACAGCCTTATTTCTACTTCCTTTCTGGATGCACTGAGTTTATCCTTTTTTCTGTCTTGTCTTATGATCACTATGTGACCATCTGCAGTCCCCTTCAGTACCCTATAATTATGACGAACACACTCTATATCCATCTTGTCATCTTCTTCTGGGTGGGTGGCTTTTTCCTTATCTTCCCATTCACCACCCTAAAAATAAGACTGCCATATTGTGGCACCAATGTGATTGATTACTTTTTCTGTGACAGTGCTCCCCTTCTCCACTTGGCCTGTGCTGACATACATGCCATTGAGCTTATGGATTTCCTCAGTTCCCTTGTCCTTTTCATCAGCTCCTTCTCACTCACAGTGGTCTCCTATATTTATATCATCTCCACCGTTCTGAAGATACCCTCAGTACAAGGACAACGCAAAGCCTTTGCCACCTGTGCCTCTCAATTCACTGTGGTCTCCATGGGCTATGGGATCTCCATTTTTGTTTATGTCCATCCCTCACAGAAGAGCAGACTGCACCTCAACAAAATCCTCTTTATCCTCTCCAGTGTCATCACACCTCTCCTGAATCCCTTCATCTTCAGCCTATGGAATGAATCAATGGAAGATGCACTGAAGGACAACTTGTCTATGGGACAGAAATTTCTCAAAGGGCTGAGGTGCATGTGACAGAAGTTTTGTGAATCAACTCTGTGGATACTCAGACATAACAAGAACGATTCCAACCTAATCGCAAGGTATTTTAAAATGTCATATATTCTAAATTATGACACAGTAACAATTGTGTTATCATAATAGTTTGGGTTTATGAGCAGTTGTTTGTTAAAGATGTTTTACATCAGTTAAAAGTAATTTTTATTTGCATGCTGATAGAATGACATTTTTTTTACAATTGCCCAAAGATGGAAACCACCTAAGTGTACATCAAAAGATGATTGGAATAACAAAATGTAATATACACATACAATAGAAAATAAGCCTTCATAAATGGGAATGCAGTTCTGATGCATGAGACAACATGGATGAACATTAAAAATACCATGTTTCATGCAAAAAACCAGGCACAAAGAGACAAATATTGCATGATCTCACTTATACGAAATAATTAGAATATGCAAATTCATAGAGTGCCAAAGTAGAATACAGGTTACCAGGGTTGCAGTGGAGTTAAGGAATAGAAGTTAATGGTAAATGAGAATGGAGATTCTGTTTGGGGTGATGGAAACATTTGGTAATGGATGGTAGTGATGGTAGGACAAAATTGAGATTGTAATCAACACCAATGAACTGTATATTTGCATTTGGTTAATATGGTAAATTCAAGTTGTATGCATTATACAAGAATAAAATAAAATAAATTAGAACAATATAACATAAACACTGATCCATAATTTAAACTATGGACTATAGTTAGTATAATTCTAATAACATTTCAATAATTTTAACAAAGTTCTTACACTAATGTAAAATGTTAATCGAGAAACCTATGTGTGTGAGTGGGGAGTACATGGGAAATTTGTAATTTCTGTATGATTTTTCTGCAAACCTACAAGTTCTCTAATAAAAAATGAGAAAAATTCAACTTTCAGGTAGTAATAGAAGGTGGTTATGGGTAGAAGTGATATAAGTAATAATACAGTATCTTTTAATAGACCTACAATTGTACATACTACTTGGTTGAGAATATTACTGAACTAATTGTATATAATCAGATCAGCCCCATGGAATATAGTATGAACAGGTTTCAAGGCCCTCCCTCTCCCCAAGGTCACACTCTCATACACACAGAAAGTCAAGCTTGGAAAAGATTTTTGTGTGTGTGTGTCTTAATTTAGATCAGGAAAAAAACCATTAATTTTTCTTTATTATTCACTTATACTCAGCTTTGTCTTTAATATTTGCATTTTTCTTATATTTTAGCTCCTACATTAGCTACCATATGGAGTACATATTATTTTCCACATGGAAAACAAGATTTCCACAAATACTTCTATCATAATATTACCTTTTCAGAGCCCTCAAAAATAATCACTAAAACAGTCTCCTTAACATTCTCAAATATGAATTCTTTCATATTTTTATTATACTATTTTAAATATTTTGTTTTATATTTATATCCCTAATCAAAAATTAAGTTCTTTGAATAGGGATCTTGAATTTCTTATTCAAGGCTTTAGTTTTAGTTCTAAAAGTGTAGCCAATAGTGTTACAAATGGATTACATTGTTTTCTTTTTTCACTGACATCTCTCTGAAGGTTTCCTCAGTTATGCTTAAAACATAATGATTCTTTTCAAATGCTGGATGAAGTTACAGCTTGAATCTCTCAGCGGAAATGCAGTGATTTCCACAGTTCAAGTGTAAAACAACTTAGTTATGGAAATGGCTCAAGTTATGTAAACTTCCACGTCCAAAGATATGGCCAGAAGTATAATGACATGCTAAATAATCTTTATAAATTTGAGATGGAATTAATCTGAGTAGGAGCAGAGGAGTGGAAGGCAGAAAGTACAATACATATCCACTTTAATGGTGCTTCTTAAACTCTCAATGGCCAAGGAGATTTCCCCCCAATCCTCCACATATCAATACCTTTCTAAAACATAATAAAAATAAATAGCAAGAAATTATCTTAAAAAGATATACAATTCATAAGCTCCAAAATGGTATAATATTGAACAGACATGAATGTATATTCAAATAAATAAAAGTCACTAATCAAAAAAAAAAAAAAAAAGAAAGAAAGAAAGAAAAGGATTATAAAAACTTTATATGTTGTTCTTTTAAAGTGCCCCTTTATAGGTGATTCATAAAGAATGGTTCTTACATATCTAACATTTTGTTGTTCTGAAATTGTTAATTATGTGAAAAAAAAATATTAAAGAAACACTGCCATTACTGTATGAATTGCCAGGATTCCATAGATTCCTAACCAACACACTATCTTTAATCTTTAGGGAGGAGTTCAGTTGTTTATTTTTTAAATTTATTTTTAAATGAGCTTTTGATTATATAAACGTTACAGTGAAAATATACAGGTTCCCCACCCCCTCCCACACTTTTCCTCATTTACAACATCTTTCATTAGTGTGGCATATTTATTACAATTGAAGAATTACTACTAAGCATAGTCTATAGTTTACATTATGGTTTCCCATATGCACCACATCGTTTTATAGGTTTTGACAAAATGTATAATGGTTTGTATCCATCATTGTAATATCATGCAGAACAATTCCAATGCTCAGAAAATACCCCATGCTACACCTATTCTTCCCTCTCCCTCCTCTCAGAACCTCTGGGGACCACTGTTTTTATATCAATGTTACAAGTTATTCCATTACTAGAATAATAAGTCTTCTTTAGTCATTGTACCCTTGTTTGTGCAATTCCTCAATCTGAGGATGGTGATGTCTGCTCTGCTTCTGATTGAGAGGGGCCTTAGATCCTATGGGGCAGATGTATGGAAATATCTTGCTTGCAGTTGTAGAGTCAATCTATTTTTTGGAGATGGACATTGTCCATCATCATCCTTTTGTTCGTTTTTCTGAGTGAGTCCATTGAACTGGAGATTACATGTTGGCTGTATCTCTACTGAGATTAAGGGCTCAACCAGCATATGAACAGTGTGAAGATTTAAGCCCCTAGAACATTTATTTAGTAGGTATAGTGATAATTAATTTTAAATAAATAGGACAAAAGAACCATGTATAGGAAAATTATAAATAGTCTAACTCTGATACATTGGAGAGCTAGGTTATCATATATTCCAGGGTAAGGCCCACTAACATGGTGTCAATTTCTGATACTTTTCATTAGCATCCCTTTGGTAGAGTGATACATTTGAATAGAAAATAATAGTGTTAACAGAATGAAAGACACAATAGGTGAGTTAAAGACAAATTTGAGGCATATAACAGCAGACTCAATTGATGATTTTGAAGAAAGAATGTGATGTAGAAGAAATAACAGCTGAAATTGAAGAGAGAGAGAAAAGATTGGAAACAACTTACCAGGGACTCAGGGTTTTGAATGGTAACATGAAACACAACAACATATGTGTCAAGGGAGTTTCAGGAGAAGATAAGAGCAAAGAGTCAGAAAGAGTATTTGAGGAAATAATGACAGAAAAATTTCCCAACACTCATGAAAGAAATTAATATACATGTTTAAGAAGTACAATATAATCCAAGCAGAATAAATTTGGATAGACCTATTCAAAGACACATATTACACAATGTCAAATGCTAAAGGAAAAGAGAAAATTTTGAAAGCAGCAAGAGAGAAGCAAACCATCTCATACAAAGGATGTCCAGTAAGACTCAGTGCAGATATCACATCGAAAACCATGTGGGTGGAGGAGAAGACAATGGTATGATATAATTAGGATACTGAAAGAGAAAAAAATGCAGGCTAAGAATTCTTTATCTAGTAAATTTATCTTTCTAATATGAAGGTGAGTTTAAACATTTGTAAATAAACAGAAAATATGAGTTTTTCTAAAAAGGAATCCAACAGTGCAGGAAATACTAAAGGAGGCCCTGCAGCCCAAGAGATAAAGACAAGAGGAAGAGATAGAAGGAGAGTGTAGAAGGGTTGACTATCAAAAGAGATAACCAAAAGGGAAAAATGACAGATGAAAGTAAGATATGACATATGAAAGCCAAAGAATAAAGGAGGGAAATAATGTATTTATAGGAATATCATTGAATGTGAATGGATTAAACTCTCCAATCAAAAGATACAGGCTGACAGAATGGATAAAAAATATGAACCACTCATATCCTATCTACAAGTAACTCACCTTAGATCTAGAGATACAAAGCAGCTGAAAGTAAAAGCTTGGAAAAAGGTATACCATGCAAACTGCAACCAAAAAAGACAGGGGTAGCTATACTAGTATCAGTCAAAACATTTTAAATGCAAAAAGTTATAAGAGATACAGAAGGCCATTATATATTAATAAAAGATACAATCCACCAAGAAGGAGTAAGAGTCATAAATATATGCACCTAATCATGGTGCCCCAATACACATGAACCAAACTGTGGCAAAAGTGAAGGGAGATAGAGACATCTCTACAATAATACTTAGAAAATGCATCATACCACTCACATCATTAAAACAATGACACACAAGAGCAACAAAGAAACAGAGAACTTGAACAATATGATGAATGAAATAGATCAAACAGACAAATACAGAATGTCACATCCCAAATTTGTGAGGAACACATTCTTGTCAAATTCTCATGGATCTTTATTCAGTATAGACCATATGTTGGGTCTCAATCCAGGTCTGAATAAATATAAAAAGATTGAAATTATACAAAGCACTTTCACATAGCATAATGAAATGAAGCTGGAAATCAATAATAGGCAGGAAAGAGGAATTTCAAAATTGTGTGGAGGCCAAACAACACATTGCCAAACAATCAGTGGGTCAGATAAGAAATAGTAAGAGAAATTAGTAGATATCTCAAGGTGAATGAAAATGAGAGCACAACTTTTCAAAAATTATGGGATATCATAAAGGCAGTGCTCAAGGAAATTTATAGCCCTAAATGCCTATACTAAAAAGAAGAAAAAGCTAACATAAAAGATGTAATTGAACATCTGAACTAGAAAAAGAACAGCAAACACAATGCAAAGAAAGCAGAAGGAAAGAAATAATAGAGATTAGAACAGAAATAAATGAAAATTGGAGCCATAAAAAAAAAAAAGAGAGAGAGAGAAAATCATCAAAATCAAAAGTTGGTTCTTTGAGAAGATCAATAAAATTGATAAACCCTTTGCTAGACAAACAGAAAAAAAGAGAAAAGATGCTAATGAATAAAATCAGAATTGAAAGGGAAAAAGTTATAAATGAACCCACAGAAATAACTGGGATCATAAGAGGATATCATTAGAAACTGTATGCTAACAAATTAGACAACTTAGTTGAAATGAACAAATTCCTAGAACTTCACTAAAACCTACATTGATTCTGCAAAAAAAACCAGAACTCAACAAACCAATCACATTTAAGGAGATTGAATCATCAACAAAAAACTTCCAACAAAGAAAAGTCCAGGACCAGATGATTTCACAGGTGAATTCTACAAAGCATTTTGGGAAGAATTAAAACCAAAAAATTGAAGAGGAGGGAAAACTACCCAATATATTTTATGAAGCCAGCATCACCCTAATACAAAGCATGAAAAGACATTACAAGGAAAGAAAATTACAGACCAATATCTCTAACAAACATAAATGCAAAATTTGTCAGCAAAGTACTTGCAAAAAGCATTCAACTAAGAATTATACTCCATGATCAAGTGGAATTTACTCCTGCTATGCAAGTCCATTTCAACACAAGAAATTCAAATAATGTGATATACCACAATAACAAATTGAAGGGAAAAAAACCACATGATTATCTTGATTGATGCAGAAAGGCATTAAAAAAAAAAAAAAAAAAAAAAAAAAAACCAGCATCCTTTCTTGATAAAAACAACCCAAACACTTCTAAAGGTAGAAATTGAAGGAAAGTTCCTTTATATGATAAAGGATATGTAAGAAAAATGCACAGCCAACATTGTACTCAATGGGGGAGAGTTGAAAGCATTCCCTCTAAGATCAGGAACAAGACAAAGATGCCCACTGTCCCCACAATTATTTAACTTGCACTAGAAGTTTCTAGTTCCAAATATCTGTGTAAAAACATATTTGAGCTAATAAACAGGTTCAGGAAAGTGGCAGGATACAAAATCAGCATGCAAAAATCTGCAATGTTTCTATACACTAGTATTGAAAAACCAAGGAGGAAATCAGGAAAAAGTTCTATTTACTATAGCAACAAAAAGACTCAAATACTTAGGAATCAATTTAACTAAAGAAGTAAATGACCTGTATTCAGAAAACTGCAAAACATTGCTAAAAAAATCAAAGAAGACCTAAATAAATGGAACAAAATTTTATGTTCATGTATTGGGACACTAAATATTGTGAAGATGTCAATCCTACCAAAACTGATTTATAGACTCCATGTAAGACCAATCAAAATTCCAACAGCCTACTTTATTGAAATAGATAATGTAAATGCTAAGTTTCTTTGGAAGGGAATTGGGGCCCGAAGATGCAAAGACATCCTAAAAGGGAAGGGCTAAAGTAAGAGATCTCTCACTGCCTGAGTTTGAAGCATATTGCAAAGTAACAGGATCAAAACAGCATGAAATTGGCATAAAGATAGACATATTGATCAATGTATTCAAACTGAGAATTCAAAAATAGACTCTCACTTCTACCAGCAACTGGTTTTTGACAAGCTTACCAAGTCCACCTTACTGGGACAAAACAGATTCTTCAAAAATTGGTGCTGGGAGAACTGGATATTCATAACCAAAGGAATGAAAGAAGACTCATCTCATTCCTTGTACAAAAATCAACTCAAAATGGATCAAAGACATAAATACAAAATCCAGGACCATGAATCAACTAGAAGAAAATGTAGGGAAACATCTTCAAGATCTGGCACTGTGGGACTCTTAAACTTTATACCCAAATCTCAAGCAAAAAAAAAAAAAAAAGAGAGAGAGAAAAATGGATAAATGGCACCTCCTCATATTAAACACTTTTACACCTCAAAAGACTTTGTCAAAAGGATGGGAATGCAGCAGACCCAATGGGAGAAAATATTTGGTAATGATATATCTGAAAAGTATTTATTTTCCATGATATATAAAGAGATCTACAACTCAAGAATAAGAAAAATGACCCAATTAAAAAATGGGCAAAAGATTTGATGAAACATTTCTCCAAAGAAGTATACAATGATGAAAAACACATGAAAAAAATGTTCATCACCACCAGATATTAGGGAACTGCAAAACAAAGCTACAATGCAAAATCATTTCACACCAATTAGAATGACCACAATTGAAAAAACAAGAAAACTAAAGGTGTTGAAATTGATGTGGAGAGGTAGGAACTATTATTTACTGTGGTTTGGAAGGTAGAAATGTACAGCCACTCTGGAAGCCTCTTTGGCAGTTCATAAGGAATGTGAATATGGATTTTTGTCATGTAACCCAGCAATACCACTACTAAATATATACCCAGAAGAACTGAGAGCAGTGACATGAACAGACATCTGCACCCTGATGTACATGGTGGCATTATTCACAATTGTCAAAATATAGAAACAAATCTGGTGTCCATCAACTGATGAATGGATGAACAAATTGTGTAAATTCAGGGATTTAATAACAAGAATGTAGGACACCAGAAAGTGGAATGAAGTCAGAGAATGGAAAGCTGAGATATAATCTGTGAAGAATTGGTAACAACAGTGTTTGTAAATCTTTGGAAATGAATATAAATGATGAAAGCATATCATAGTGTTTGTAACTAGGAGTGCTAATATATGGGTATGATAATGGTTGAAAGGGAAATGATATGGTCATGTATAATACCAGAAGGAACCCTTAAAAATGTAATTTGGGACTGCATAGCATTACAAAACCCCATGTGAAATATGAATATGTGTAATATTACATATATACTGTTTTTCTTTGAAACAGAACAAATGTATTTTAATGTTACAAGATGTCAGTATCAGGCAAGAATACAACTATGGACAGTAATGTATTGTAATATATTAGTAATCTGCCATTATCAGTAAAAAAAAGTAAATATACTAAGTGAAAGAAACTAGATAAAGGGCACTACATATTTTTGTCTCCATCTATAGAAAATATAATACAAATAAATTTGAGAAAGAGAAGTAGAACACCAGCTATACATGGCAGGGGAAGGATAGAAAGATTGAGAGGTGATTATTAAGGGGTAGAGTTTTTTGTCTGGGGTGTTTTGTTTTGTTTTCTTTGTTATTATTCTTTTTATTATTGGACAAATGAAAATAAACTAATAATGACTGAAGTGATGACTCCACATCTTCAAGATACCACTTATCATTGATTTTATACTTTTGATGGACTGTATATTTTATAAATATGTACCAATAAATTTGATTAAAAATACATCTAATAGAAGTAATATATACAAAAATATGATGAGTATGCTGATTCATAATAATGAATATATAATGAAGAAAAATATACTCCTGGATATTGAGAAATGTTGAACTAATGTTCTCAGAAAAACAATTCACTGAAACAAATTTTGTACTTTACAGATCAGAGAAGTGATTATAGAGAGAAGATCATTACATATTAATCACCCAGTCTGACTGATAGTTTCATTCATCCAGGTCCATTCAGTTGACTATCCAGAATAATGTATTTTAGCCCTGGGAGCATGAGTAGTTATCCTCAAATTGTTTTTATTTTATTGCTTTAGAGTTTGGGATTAATTTGCAAATCTTGGTAGAACTGCCTGTTCTTATTTCTGGCTCTTTCTGGTCTCCATTCAATAATCCAGCCCTACCAAGCTTCATTTAGTTCTTTGAGTAACCCAGGATATTTTTCAGTTTATGGTTACCACACATAAAATTCTTTCTCCCTCTAATTTTCTTACTACCCTCTGCTATATTTATCAATCCAAAGCTTGTGCATTCCTGTGATTTGAATTAATAATCATTTCTTCTATAAACATTTCCAGATTCTCTGGGATGGTAGCTCCCTGTCTATGCCAAGTTGATTCACTTTAATTATTGTATTTATAGCATCCATAACACTACTATTATTTTGTGTTACCAGTTTTCCCATCTAAACCAAGCAGTCAAGGAGATCTACAATTTGTTCATTTTATTCATGTTGTATCACTTCTTAGGAACACCAAACATCAGGCTACTTCCTTTTCATGTACCTAGAGGAGAAAAGGATATAAAATAGAGGAGGTCAAGGAGTGGAAAATACTGAGTCAAAGTGGAGATAAGTTCCTCCATGATGGTCCCTCAATAATTAGGATTCTGAATGGAGTTATCTAGGCTGGGAAAGAAGATATGTATATGAATATGGCTGGCCCAGGTGGTCTTATTTCTTGAGGAAAACTCCTTCCAGAAAATTGCAACACATTGACTGTGCAACCATGTCTTCTATGGGGAGAGTAGCTTACCTCCATGAGTCTTGCTAGTCAAAGGCTTGCAATTCCTATAGTCAGGCCAGAATGATCACACATTTTCCAAATATTCTAGTTATCCCTTTTTGAAAAAAGTGGGTTGATATTCAGAGATACATTTCATTACTGAGCTATCAGTGTCCAGGATGACATTGCATCAGGTTCAGATTAATGAGGGTAGGGTAATTCAGGTATTAGAAAACTCCATGGTTAGATAAATGTCAATTTGTATTATTCAATGTCACAGAGGTTATATGTTTATTTGTAAGATTTTGGCAGTGGGTTACATATCTCATTGATGGCAAGTACCTGGAATAAGAACACCAACCAACTTGGTGAGGAAGGAATCACACAGGCTAGACTGTGGGAGTGAGTGAAGAAAAGACGAATTCTCCTCTTCTGTCTTTCTATATTGTGGCTCACACACTTGAAGATGCTTCTGTCCTTTTCATCACTGTGACTCCTCCCTATAAACTGCAATTGGCAAGACCAGTGCACTTATCCCTCTGCCAGGGAATAGACCTCAAATCTTTTGGCATGGATCTTATTGTAGTTGCATAAAATTTTCCATTCTATATACTGATACCCAGTATTTGGCTATTGGGGAAAAGTTACAAGACTACCTGAAGGAAAAATTTGAGTAGGAGACCTCAAATTGACAGCCATTGTTTTCAAGATCTTCATAAGCAAATATCCATGCTGTGGTTCCAGGGTGAAAAATGTAGGTTACTTTCTTCCACCTCTTGCTCTTTGATAGACATCAGGATCTTACAGCTATTTTAGTCTTCAGGAAGGGTTCAGAGGGAATGGAAGATACTTGCAAGACCCCACAGAGACTAAGGTATCAATAATTATAAAAGAAGCACATATAATTAAAGGGAAGGGTAGACAGCTTGATCAAACATGTGGCATGTGTGTACCTGTATGGGAATTGCTCCATTTATACTCAAGACCTTTCACTATACATTTGTAGCCCAAGCTGGGATTATCATGTCCCCTCCCATCAGACATTTAAGATTGTTCTTTAAATGTCCATTAAAGTGCTCAAACACCACTCTGGCTTGGGGAGTTCTTTAAATGAATTTTAATTGTATCCATTGATGTATAGCTTAGACTGAAAACCCAGAGGCATTTTCAGATGTAATGTGCTCAGGAAACCAAAACAAAAAACAAATGTAATCTTGTAGGACCTAGATAGTATGGCTCAAGTCAGTGGAATGTTAAACCAAACTGAAAGACAATGTCAACTGCAGACAGAGTCCTACAAAATGCACTAGATGTGATGAGAAGCCAAACATACTCTATGGTAGGAACTCCCTCAGTGAGAACTGCCCTTGGCCAATAATTTTAGTAGTGTCACAACTTTTCCATGTGTTTCATTGTCTTCTGTTGACAGTGGCAATCTGTGAATGTAGGCAAAGTACAGAATGGTGTCTGAATTCCTATGGGTCATCTTCTCATGGATCTAAGAGACACATTTCTTTGCTCTGGGGTGAATAATAATTCAGATTCCATATTTTACTGACAAGCATGGTCTTCTATTTGGTTATGTCCCCCTTTGAATGTGTAGGGGCCTTTCTTATGAGCATCCATATACACTTATAAACTTTTTAGGAGTAGAGCCATTTTTGATCCAGAAGTTTTGTGCCCAAGGGAGGAGTGACTGTTTTCAATGCCCATCTGGGGCTAACCAGTGGCTTGGCTGAAGTTCAGGACATTATCCACAGCCCATGATTCAGGTAAATATAAAGACTTTCAATGCAGCAATTCCTACCAGGTCTTGGGAGCAAAGGTGATTGGGAATGCACACAGACAATAGACATATACAATAATACATTCAGCAGGAGAGCTTTTGAAATCCAAATTTAGAAAGCATTATCTGTTTCCCCCTTATTCAGAGATTCCAGTCACCTGGGCACCGGTATGCAAAAGTTCCAAGTAGTACAAATCTCCCCTATTTTCCCCAATTACTCTGACTGTGGAATAGGACCTCCCAAATCCCCTCTGGACAAAGGGACTTCAGACAAATCAAAAATTCAAGGTAAAAATTAGTAGCGTTCTCTACTTTGTTCCCAGGCTTATTGGTTAATTGCACTTATGCTAGTCATAGAGGACAACATTGAGCAAATGCTAGAAAGATCCCTGTTGGGCCTATTTTGCAGAAATGTAAAACCCAATTATCAAATTTATTTGGAAGTGTAAGGGGCTACAAATAGCTAAAAATGTCTTTTAAAAAAGAATGAAGTTGGAAGACTCTCACTTCCTGACTTTAAAGCTTATAACTTAGTTACAGTGGTAAAAAGAGATTGGTACTGGCATAAAAGCAGACATATTGACCAATGGAACCAAATTGAGAACTCAGAAATTGACACTCACATCTACAGTCAAGTAAATTTTGACAAGGTTGTCAAGCCATCCCAGCTGAGCAAGAACACTCTATTCAACAAATAGTTTTGTGAGAACTGGATATCCATATCCAAAGGAAAGAAAGAGGACCCTTATATTTACCTTATACAAAAATTAACTCAAAATGGATCAAGGACCTAAATATAAAAGTGACAACCATAAAACTCCTAGAAAAATATGTAGGAAAACATCTTCATGTCTTGTGATAGACAGTAATTTTTTTAAAAAAATTTAAATTTTTTGGCACAGGCCAAAAAAGAAAAAAAAATAGATAAATGGATTTCTTCCAAATTACACACTTTTGCACCTCAAAGGATTGTGTCAAAAGGGTGAAAAGGCAGCCCAATCAATGGGAGAAAATATTTGGAAATCACGTATCCAATTAGGGTTTAATATCCATGAAATATAAAGAGATCTTATAACTCAACAACAAAAAGCTAAAAGATCTGATTTAAAAATGGACAAAAGACTTGAACAGACAATTGTCCAAAGAAAAATACAAATGGTGAAAAACACATGAAAAAAATGTTCAAAATCAGTAGTGATTAGGGAAATGCAAATCAAAATTAAATGAGATAGCATTTCACACCTATTAGAATAGCCATTATTAAAAAGTCAAAAAACTGTAAATGTTGGAAAGGATGTGGGCAGATAGGAATGCTTATTCACTGTTGGTGGGAATGGAGAATAGTACAGCCATTGTGAAGGACTGTTTGTCATTTCCTAAGGAAATTGATTCGAGACTTGCCATGATACCTGCAATACCACTACTAGGTACATACCCAGAAGAACTGAGAGCAGTGACACAAACTCAGTGTTTTTCCCATTGCCAAAAGATGGAAACAACTCAGGTGTCCATCCACCAAAGAAAGGATAAACAAATTGTGGTGTATACAAATGTTGGACTACTATGCAGCTGTAAGAAGAAATGAAGTTGTGAAGAAGCATATGACATGACAAGGAAGGGTCACTGCTTTAGGGTGTTGGTGGGGGGGCATTCTGGAAAGGGTGCACTTGAAGCAGGCTTCTAGGGAGTGAGTGAGTGTTCATTCTGTCATAATGTATTGTGTCAATGGGTGGAGATCCACATAATGAGTGGGAAGGAGTTGGATTCCCACCTTTGGGAGGACCGATTTGTTCAGAAATAGACAGGCATGAGTGTCTGAAGAGCAAGGGCAGTCCCTAATAGGGGAGGATAAACCAGTGTGTCAAGACCTCTTGTTGCATGTAACTATGAATCTTGTCATACAATGAGTCAAGCCAGGGTGTCATCGTGGGACCCGTTGGGATGCAGTGGGAGGAATAGAATATATCAAACAGGGGGCATTTAGTGGTGAGTGGAAATATTCTTCATTATCATACAGTGATGGACACAGGACATGGTAATTATCATCAAAATTTATAAAAGAGTATGGTCTAAAATGTAAACCATAGTGTAAACTATTGACAATATTTAGTAGCTATATTTCACTATTTGTATATCAGTTACAACAATGCTACCATCCACATAAAAAAGGTATTAATATGGGGGGAGGAATGGGGGAGGATGTTGGGCATATGAGAGTCTCCTGTATTCTGTGTGTGACTTTGTTGTGACTTAAAACTTCTTTGAAAACAAAATGAAAAATAGTGAGACACTGGGGAATGAGGGAGAGAAGGTGCTATGGTACAGACTGGACACCAGATATTCCAGTGATGAAAGGCAAAAGGTCAAATTTTTTTTTTATATTTTTCATTTTTTAATTTCCCAATCTTTAATTTTATTATATTTTCAGTTTTTAAAATTTTTTTATGTATTTTATCTCTTACATATAAACATATCATAATTATTTCATTTTCAAATTAATTTTATTCAGCTATTATAATGGCTTCATCTTTGAGTAGGTTTTGGATCACAAAAGGGTTACAACTGGGACGTAGGAGGATCATTGGCATGGGGTGTCAGGGATGGGGAATGCATGGGAGGAAAGTCACCCAAGTATAAATATAAGGTATATAAAAATGTTCAAATGTTCATGGGGCATTGTCACAGTGGGTGGAGAATCACTCAAAAAATGAGAGAATACTGAATTCCCATCCTGGAGAGCTCTGCCACATTCTCTAAGGAAGCAGCAACAGTCCCCCAAGTGCAGTGGCAGTGACTGGCAAAGGAGGATGATCCACTGATGGGCCCTTGATATTGATGACTAGCCTTATGAGTCTTTGCCCTTGAAATTGAAACTTAGCCTATTGTTGGGTGCCTAAGAGTTGCCTCCTGAGACCCTCCTTGTTGCTCAAATGTGGCCTTTCTCTAAGTCAAACTCAGCATGTGAATGCATTACCTTCCTCCCAGTGTGAGTCATGACTCCCAGGGATAAGCCTCCCTGATACCAAGGGATTACATCCAAATACCAACTGGAAATGTGACTGGATAAAGACCTTGAAGAAAAGGGGGAAAAGGTAAAGACAAATGAGTTTATATGGCTAAGAGTCTTCAAAATGATTCAGGTGGTCATTCGAGAGGTAATGCTTATGCATATCTCAGTAGGATCTCATAGAATTCCAAAGTGGATATCACCCCAAATAGTGGGGCTCTTGAGGGTTCTGGATACATCCAGGTCCTATGTCAAGGAGGATAGCTCTGGAGTTTGGTGCCTTGACAGTGGGCCCTAATTTGGAGTTTGTGCTCCTGAGAGTACCAGAGTTGGACTCAACTATGTCTTCCCTGCACATGGCTCATTGTCCCTTCTATTCAAACTTATACTTGCTGTTGGAGTTTGTAGGTGTACATCCAGAGACCGGAGACTTTGGTCTGTCCATGTGCCAGCTTGGTCCAGTAACTCGGTGGAGTAGCAACTCCTACTCTAAAGCTCATTGGACTCACCCAGGATAACTTATGGGGAGATGATGAGGGACAACGGCCATTCCAGGGAATAGAGAGGGTCTGCAGCTGCAGGTAGGATAACCTCATCCATCTTCCCCATGGTATATAAACCCCCTCTCATTTGGAGGTGGAGTGGACATCACTATCCCAGACTCCTCAGGATGGAGGGAAGAGCTATGGACCAGTGTGGACTTACTGGTATTCTACTATAGACATTGTGATTAAAGCAATAGAAGAAATTACAATAATGATGTGGAGCCAGTGGCCATTGGAGGCTCTGGGGGCAGGGAGAGGGAAAAGCAGTTGCAATACAGGGGTTTTTTCGGGACTTGGGAATTGTCCTGAGTGACATTGAAATGACAGATATAAGTCATTCTATATCATCATATAACATGTAGACCTGTGTGGGAGAGAGTGTGGTCTACAATGTTGACTATGTTCCATGCTTAATGGCAAAATCCCAGGATGTGTTTATCAATTGCAATTAATGTGCCATACTAATGAAGGATGTTTATGTGGGAGGTTGTGGGAGTGTGGGAGGTGGGATGTGTGGGAATCCCTATATTTTTTGTGTAACATTTATGTAATCTAAGTATCTTTAAAAAATATTTTTAATATGAAAATATAGACACAAAAATAAATGAAATGGAATAGAAAGCCCAAAATAGACCTATATAAATATAGTCTTTGCCAAAGGAGCAAAGGCAATTTCATTCAAGAAGGATGTATTTCAACGAATGGTGATAGAATATTTGGACAATTATTGAAAAAAATGAACAGACACAAACTTAACTGACTACAAAAATACTGCATTCTAAATAATTTAAGACTTAAATGCAAATTGTAAAACTATAAAAATTCTTGAATATAGAAAAAAATCTATATGACTTTGGGTTTGGTGATAAACTCTTATACCACACAAATATAATTAATGATATAAATTAATAAGGTAGATTTTATTAACATTAACATTTTAATAAAATTAACATTTTATTCACTGAAAAGGTACTGTTAATATAATGAAAATGCAAACCACAGGCTTTGATAAAATATTTGCAAAATATATATCTGAAAATGGCCTTGTATCTAAATATACAAAAAATAATTATAAAAATTTTCAAGAAGAAATCAGCTCAATTAAATGGTAGTGATGGTAACACAACATTGAACTGATAGTTAATATAATTGAAGTGCACACATAAAAATGGTTAAAATGAACTTTTTTGTTTTTATATGATTAAAATAAAATTTTCAAAAAAGACAAAAAACAAAAAAGAAGCATATGACAACATGAATCAACCTGGAGGACATAATGTTGAGTGAAGTAAGCCAGACAGAAAGGGACAAATATTGTATGATTGTGCTATTTTGAACTAAATATATTGTTTAAACTCTTGGAGATAAGAATTAGAATATAGGTCACTAGAAAACAGAATGAGGGTAAAGAATAAAAAACTGAGGCATATTCTGTTCAGAATTGGTAAAATGTTTGTTTGTAAATCTGTGGAAATGAATAGAAATGTTGAAAGCACATCATAGTGCTTGTAAATAGCAGAACTATTTTATGGGATGAAATTGATTGAAGGGGAAAGACTGGGGACATGTTCAATTGACCAATCTGGTAACTGTGCCAATATATCCAGCTACCTGGTATTAAGATGGTCAATTATAACAAAGAGTCAAACTAAAACTAACAATAAAACCTTTGTGCACCTTATGTCAGTGCAACCAAGAGGCAAAAGATAAAAGGCATTTATTCTCTGTTTCTTGGATCACTGGGCAGGGTCAGATGACAGACTATGGAAATAGGGGTAACTGGCTCACTGTCAATGAGCACTGTTCAAAAATCTTCTGCCATTTTACTGACTGGGGTGGCAAGGTAGATGGAAAGACAGAGAAGGGCTAAGAATAGAAAAACACTTAGAGTGGGGAAGATTGACTAAGCCAATGTCCCTCAAATAGGAGGTCTTGGCTGTGGCACCAGGGAACTATCTCAGCAGTGGCCCCAGATAAGGAGTTCCCTACATGGAAGCACCTAGACTAAAACACAAATATGTATATATGCGTGACTGGGCAAGGGGTTCCTGAGTGTATGACTGGAACTCCCTTCAGAAAACTGAAATGCACTGACTACTACTCATGCCTGATATGGGGAGGACAGCTTTCTCTCATGAGGCTGCCAGCAAAGCTTTGTAATTCCCTATAGTCAGGGCTGAATGATCACACATAATATTTTTGGCCAAAAGCCAGGTTTTTCTATTATTAACGTATTTATCATATTTAATAATTTAGCTATTTCACCCAAATATTGACTATTATCTGTAGGTTCATCATATAATTGTATAATTTGTCATATAATTAGCTGCATATAATTAGCAGTTCTTTGCAAATTGAAACATCATTATGTGGATACTTTTGTTATCCCTTAGTTTCTTTTTTTTATATCTATGTTGTATGACAGAGATGTTTTTTATGAGGTTTATATTTCCACATATTTTATGGCTTGCAATTAAGTTTTTCATTTAATAAGCTTTTTTTCTTACAATTGACTGGTTCTTTTTTTGTTTACATGCATTCTTTTTGATCAATGTTCAATTTCATTTACAGTGTTTCATAATGATATACTTCAAATTTCATTAATACATTAAGTTTTAAATCTAACTTAATACTGGTAAACTTTTTTCACCACAAATACCACTTTATTGCCTACTGTTGTACTATTTTAAATTTAATTGGATATATCAAAGAATTGATTTGTGAAATCATTATCACAAAACAGTATGAAATTTTTTTTATTTGCGAACACAAAAAGAATTAAGAGTCACTTATGAAGAAGGAAGATATCTAAGATATCTAAAGCAATTTTCCTGTCATTCTTGCCACAGTAATTACATCCTTTCAGCCCTGTTTAACATATGACATATAATGCAATGTTTTGGATAAGAAGCAAATTTCTGTGTTTGTAATACTGTTAAGAACCTTGAAACACATTTTCAAGGGAGTCATATGCCATAAATTCAGACACTTTTCTTGTTACTGAAAGCAATCCTCAAAAATTAGGTGCATCATACTGGGAGCAAAATCTTAAAAGATGTCTGTCATTAGCTTATTCACAAGATTGAGGAAGTTTCTTGCAATTCTTTATTGATTATAGTGCTATTTTGAAGGGGTGTTGAATTTAGTTAAATATTTTTCTCCATCAATTGAATTGAACATAATTTTTTTCATACACAGTTATATATTTGATATGAATAATTGATTTTGAGGAAAAATGCAACATTGTAATCCTGAAATAAGCCCCACTAATGCATTATGTGTCAAACTTTTTTAATTTTTTAAAATTATCTATTCATTTATTTTTTAAAGAAGCTTTATATTACATAAATGTTACGTAAAAAATATGGTTCCCTTATGCCCCACTTCCTCTGTCTCCCACACTTTCCCACATGAACAACATCTTTCATTAGTGTGGTACATTTGTTAGAATTGATGAACACATCCAGAAGCATTGCTACTGACCCTGGACTATAGTTTACACTATAGTTTACACTCTACCCTGCACAATTATACAGGTTATGACAAAATGTATAATGCCCTGTATCCATTACTGAAATGTCATGCAGGTCAATTCCAATGTCCCCAAAATTTCCACATGTGACACTTATTTTTCCCTCTCCCGCCCCTCAGAACCTCTGGTGGTCACTGCCTTTATATCAATGATAAAAGTTCTTCCATTGCTATAATTATAATGTCTATAATAGAATAATAATAAATCTACATTAGTCAATTGTTCATTCCCCAAACTTAAGGATTTTGGGATGGGGATGCTCAATCTGTTTCTAATTGTGAAGGAGTTTAAATCCCATGGGGCAGATGGACAGAACTATCTTGCATGCAGTTGCAGGCACTCTCTGTTCCTTGGGATGGGCATTGTCCATCATTATCTCCTTGTAAATTGTGTTGGGTGAGTCCAATGAAATGAAGAGTAAGTGTTGCAACTCTGCTGAGATTCAATGTACAATTGGCACATGAATAGACAAAGTATTTAAGTCTCAAGGTCATATATTTAACAAAAAATAGTGCTAATTATAGGTTCAAATAAAAGGGGTAGAGGAGTCATGTGAAGGGAAACTGAGTTTAACTCTGTTACACTGGGGAGTAGAAATTCCAAAGTAATGCCCACTGACAGGGTGCTGAATTCCTGAGCTTATTGCCCTGCTTATAGTGTCTAGATGTCTCTACAACCCTCAGGAGCCCAATTGTTTGAGGCACTGTTTACTCTGGCAGTCAATGAGATCCTCCTAAGATATGCATAAGCATAACTCTGGAATGACCTCCAGACTCATTTTGAAATCTCTTTGCCATAAAACTCGTTTGTATTTAATATTTTCCCTTTTGTTCAAGGTCTTTTTCCAAATGCATCACCAGTTTGAGCTTGGTAATAATCCCTCAGTGTGAGGGAGGCTTATCCCCGGGAGTCATGTCCCACACCAGAGTGAAGGTAGTGCATTCATGTGCTGAGTTTGGCATAGAGCAAGACCACATTTGAGCAACAAGAAGGCTTTCAGGAAGTATATCTTAGGCAGTACATAATACTAGGCCAGGTTTCAATTTATACATGTCAAACTTTTAATATACAAGATGGCTGCATTTGTTCAACTATTAAAATCATTGCACGTGCTAATGAGGAAAAGCCACACATGAGGGTAGGACTACTCCCAGAAGGCTGCTTTTGAAGAAGTAAAAAAGGCAGTAACACAGGCTTAAGGAGTAAAGGGGGTAGGCCATGATTTACCCTAAGAATTGGATGTGGTCAGCACCAATATTGGCTTTGGCTGGGGTTTGTGGCAAAGGCAACATTCTAAATAAGTACCCCTTTTGTTCTAGTCACAGTTGTGGAAAGGGGCGAAATTTTGATAAATCCCCCTAGAAAAGCAGCTATGTGCAGCATACCACACCTTGTTGCAAGGGGGAGGGCTTAACCCAAAAGTGTCTGGTCACTCTGAAGACTGCCATCCCTATCCTTGATGTATTGCAGATACTGGAAACAAGACTTGCTCTGGTAATATACTATTAAGTACCATAACAAAGGAGAAAGCTTACCTACTACAGTGCAGTGTATTCAATTCTAGCCAATTAAGTACTGAAATGCAAGAGATCTTAGGCCCAGTGACTTATGTAGAAGATCACTTGGCCCAAGTTGCTGTCCTTAAAGTGGCCATTGAGATGCCCACTAGAAAGGGCACAGGAACTGTTTCAGGAAATGCATGGTACATGAATGGTTTGGTGAGTGGACAGCCTCCCATGTGTATGGCTGTGGGTGTGCAGCCTAGCACTGACACTATTTGGTGGGAAACAGGCACCATGCAGAACAGTCAGTGGGCTGAACTAAGAGCCATATGGATAATTACAGTACATGAGCTCAAGGACACATTAATAATGTGAACTGATAGTTGGGCAGTATACAAAGGTCTTTACTACCTGGATGGTGATGTGGAAACAAGAAGAGTTTTCATGGGTCACCCTCTGTGGGGAAAGATCTATGGAAAGACATCTGGGACACCTGCTAGTGATGACAGGTAACTATCACATCCCTGACCACTCCCTTAACACTCTTTTCTGTAATGTTGAGGCAGATGCTCTGGCACAGCCCCGAAGTTTTACTACTAAGAACTGAGAAATGGCAAAGTGGCTTAACAAGAAAAGCAGACATCATGGCTCCCAGACCTTGTGGCACATAGCCTAGCAGTTCCAGCTGCCTGTCACTTATCAACAACTTGTGGACATCACTCATGAGTGCTTGTCCTGCTCACTCTGACAACCAGGACAATTTTCTCACCAGATAGGACATATTGGAGAAGCACAGGTCCCAGTAATATGATAGTAAATGGATTATATTGGTCCCTTCCCACTCTCAGAAGGGGCAAGGTATGCTTTCACTTCTGCAGACACTACCAAGGACCATTGCTGGCTTTCCCAAAAGGAAAAGTATTCAGCAAGCCATGATTCACTGCCTAGAGAATATAAGTGCCCTATATGGTGTGCCAGCCCAAATTGATAGTGATTGAGGAACTCCATCTACCAGTCACTTCACACAGTCTTGGGCTATGTATCAGGACATTGTTTGCACTTTTCATTTACCATAAAACAACACAGGCATTGGTCATATAAAAAGAATGGATGGCCTTTTAAAGGAAAAAAATAAAAGGTGACCATTGATCTTTACAACATTGGACTAAAAGACCCTTATCCATTTAAATTTAATGCAGGCTGCAACCTCTGCTCCAGTTGAAATGCTAATTGCAGGACCAATGCAGGCATTGAGAATACAAGATAAAAGACCAGCTGTCCTACAGCCTAAAAGGTGGAGTGACAATAATCTGTTATTGCCTATGCCTCATACAATTTGAAGTGAGGAAAATGAGGTCCTTTGGCCATGGTTCTTGCCTATGCAGCCTCACTGGTTAGGAATATTAAGTCCATGGGGAGTAGGAGTCACCTAGAACATTGTTATAAGAGCACAGTTTATACAAAAATTTCCAGTAAAAATCTTTGTTAGTAACCCGGGTCCTCCTATTACCACTGGGACCTTGTATGTGTCTATGTGGACTCTCATTATGCCTAACTTGTTTGTTGATGTCATAGCAGAAAACCCAGAAAATTTAGAAGGGGAAAATGTAAGCCTCCTCAGAGAACTCCCCTACCTAGTACTTTGCTCTCTACTAATGAAATTGTTGCTTGTATACTGTTAAACCATCATGATCTTCCTCTTATTCCCCATAAACATCTTTCTTTTCACACATAACACCCCTGCCAATACATTTTCATGGGCTTTGGAAGTAACGCATGCCCACAATCAAACCCAGTGATGGATTTGCACACACCTACCATTCTCGGGTGCTACTGGCCTTCCTTGGACCATTAATTCCTGCCAATTGGACAGCACTTTGCTGACATGGTAGAATATGACCATTAAAACGTTCAGAATGAGACATTTTCCATCTTATAATGAGACTCATGAATGCTTAATGTTGTGCATAGCTACTGATCCCTTATCTAACTGGTTTAATTCCCTTTCTTGGCCCTGGTGACATGGCAGTGTAGGTCTATGAGCTGTTGGTGGAGGACTCTTATTATTCTGCTCTTATATTCTTGCTGTAAAATGTGAATACAGTGTGTTTCCTATGGGCAACACAAGCTGATGCCTGGGGGTGAATCGTGGGGGTCCAGTGAACCCCAGGGCCTGACTCCCCTTCATTAAGGGAAACTCAGCACATACCAAGTACCCACTTGCATGCCCCAATACACAAGTTAAAATGTTTCCCACAGGGAAAAAATGTACATATGGTATCCTAGACCTTAATTTTCTCCAGGCTGTACACTCCTTTTCTAAAAGAACACCACTCCCCATTTATATGCCTCAAGTGACCTTACCAGAAACTTTGTTATGTAATATCTTTGTTCTGAGACCCTTTATATTGCTCCTTATTTTCTCAACTCTTTGTAGAGCACTACTTTCATTCTTCAGTGTGCCACCACCAAAGACTCTTTCTTGCCTGTCAGTCCCAATAAAGTATATGCCTGACTCTGTGTCAGGTGTGTTCTTTGGTCTTGTGGCCATCCCACCCCATGAGGAGTTGGGTTGAAACACTAGCTATTTGTCTAAGATAAACGAGGGGGTAGAAGTTGACATTGAGAAGTGAAATGTCATACTCTAAGAATTAATCACAAAGTGAGTCCTTTGCAATGTCTTTAGGTATACGAGATCATCCTCAAAAATGACCAGCAACACAATCTCCCATCTCTGTACATGCATGCACAATCCCAGCAAGAGGTCAAAGATCTTGCCCCTTCTTTGAAATATGGGATGACCTGGGTCTCAGGTTTCCATGCCATACAAAATCAATGGCATTCAATAACACCAACAATTTCCATGGTTTTAAAATGACCATTGTTCACCTACTTGCAATGCTAGAGAAATATATCATAAACTCATCTCATTCAGCCTGTATCCTAATCCAATTTTACTGGAGTAAACTTATGAATAATATTGATTTTTCAAAATGCCACTGTACTTTCTGCTAGCCATGGGATCCTGGTGTTTCCTAGCAGGTAAGTAATCCCATTTCAAAGTGATATTTTAAAGATATGTCTCCCACAATACTTCTAGTGTCAATTTCCCTAGAAAATTCAGGTAAAGTTTTTTTTTATTTTGCAGTGTATCCCAAAAGTGTGACAGGGAGAACAGTCAAAAAAAAAAAAAAAAAAAAAAGAAAGAAAGAAAAAATAAGGGAGATACGAAGCCAACTACCACTTTGGGAAACTGGAACCAAATCCATCATAGAATTCTGGAAGCCAACCTAAAACATATACCTCATAATTATCACAAAAAGCGCTAAGCATTTGGGATATATATATATATATATCAATCCTTAAGTCATTATTGGAAATATTAACATAGAATACAAAAAAATGTATGGTACTACTGGTCTACAACTAAACTGGACTCTGAGGCCAGTAAAAGCACTCAAGCAGAAAATGAAAATGTATGATTGGAGGTGAGCTTGTATGCCATAAAGTGTCAAGAAATGGGGGTATATGTGATGCTTCAATGTTATCTATTAGAGTCTATTCATGAAAGAAATTTAATCCATAATACAAAACTTCCAATAAAGAAGTAATATTGCCTAATTTTTTCCCACCCAGCAATGAAAGAAGCAGTCTTTATAACTCAGAGAAAATTCATTAGAAAATATAAAAATAAGATTGCTTCATCATCTCATTATATTAAGGTAATAGGTGCTTGTCACAAAAAATTAATCAGGGTAGTATAATAAAAAACATAATAGAGTATAATTGTACACAAAAAACTATAGGCAAATATTCAACAACATTTAGCAATATAATATTGAACTAACATAAAAAATATTTTCACCAATTTGATTTTATGGTGGAAGTCCAAGGTTGTTTAATGTCTTAAGTTTATCAGAATATCATCAGATGTCTTATTTAAAAAGGGAAAATGAAATAAAATTATCTGAAAACATGAAAAAGCAATCTGTTCCTCAACTGTCATTTAAAATGATCAAATGTTAAAAATCATTACCTTTCCATCTGGAACAGTACATATACCTTCATTACAGTCACTTCAATTTAAACTTTTATTGTAATTCACATAAATCAACACATGACAAAAATGCAATAAGATTTTTAAAAAAAGGTGAGGTTCCATAGAATCTTTAAAAAGTCATAATTTGGATTCAAGTTATTAAGACTAACAAGATATATGAAAGTTTGAAGGATGAAAAACTAGTGAAAGGAAGAAATTTAAATTCTATATGTCAACAAAAAAGTTATTAAAAAGTAAAATTAAATTAAATTAAAAAGTAAATGCAAAACTAAAACAGTTAATAATAAATTTCCAATGTTTCTGCAAAATTATTGGGGGAAAAAACTTAAACTACATTGAAGAGGTGACCTAAATTAATGGGGAAAAAAATCCATGTTGGAAAGTAAATGTAAAACTGTTATTGCTTCCCAAATGGCTCAAAAATGCATTCCACTTACAACAAAATATTTTTAATTACATGTGCTGCTTTTTACCCAAGATTCAATAAATATCACTGCCACCTGAAAAATCCACTCTTAAAAACTGATATGTTAAAATAATATTTCCCATAATGATGCATATCTAGTCATGGATGATAGTGATGCCTGATTCACAGGAAAGAAATGAATTGAACCTAAGGGGATCAACTCAAACTGATTCAATATTTGGATAATAGGAAAGACTTGACTTAATAGTAAATTATAATTAGCCCTAGATTGGGGAAATGGTTGATAAGAAACTTAACTACATCCCATAGCAAGGCTCAAGTATATTTATGACTATCAACAATATTAAGCACTTAATAAGGGTCAACAATAGGAGGATATAAAAAAGTTATCAGAGTTTTCCTTTTGGAACAATGAAAACATTCTGTGAAAACACAATCTGTGATGATAATGAGAGCCACTGAGTGTATGCTTTGAATGGATTGTACAAAGAATGGAATCCTGTGGCCAAAGATGGTCTGTAAGTAGAACAAATGTGGAAATGTTCTATCACGAACAATAACAAATATATGATAATAACACAGGGCATTAATAATCAGGTGATCTGGGGGAAATATACCACAAATGCAAGATCTTGGCTACAGTTAGTAATATTTTCACAATCCTCTTTCATAATTTGTAACAAATGTTTTAGAATAATACAAGGTGTTGTTGGTGGGGTGATGTATAGGTTTGCTGCATGACAATATGAATGTTTGTTTTGTAAGTTCACAACTTTTACTTTACACATATGGTTTATGTATTTCCATGTATATATGATATACTTCAATAAAATTTTAAATGAAAAAATATCGAACACCTTTTAAAGTAAAAATTACAATGTCTGGTATCTCATAAAATGATATTAGGCATATAGATTTACAAAAAATAAACATAATAAGGAGAATGATTAATCAAAACCAAAGCAACTTATAAAAGATAGATAAAGTAATTCAAATGGATATAAAAGCAGGTATTTTAAATGTATACTGTAAATGTAATAGTGCAGATTCTGAGGGCTCAGGAGACACCCAGGTCCTATGGTCATGGAAGATAGCTCTGGAGTTTGGTGCATTGCCAGTGGGCCCTACTTTGGAGATTGTGCTCCCAAGTGTGACAGAGTTGGACTCAGATATGACTTCTCTACACAAGCCTCTTCTGTCCCTTTTATTTGAACATATAGTTGGTGCTGAAGTTGGTAGGTGTACATCCAAGAGACTTCAATCTCTGGGCTGTCCATGTGCCAGCTGGGCCCTGAGCCTCAGTGAAGTTGCAAAACCTACTCTTCAGTTCATTGGACTCACCAAGAACAACTAACAAGGAGGTGAGGATGGACAACCACCACACCAAGGAACTGAGAGTCTACAACTGCAAGCAAGAGAGTCCCATCCATCAACCATATGGGATCAAATTCTCCTCTCAATTAGAGGTGGAATGGGCACTACCATCCCAGAATCCTCAGGATTGGGAAATAAAACATGGACTAGAGTAGACTTACTGGTATTCTACTATAGATTTTATATCATTGATGTGCAGACAGTAGCCAATGGAGGTGCTGAAGTCAGGGAGAGGGACAAAGAGGTATAATATGGGGACATTTTCTGGACTTGGAATTGACCTGGATGACATTGTGGTGACAGATACAGGTCATTATATATCCTGCCATATCCTACATAACTGAGTGGATAGAGTGTAAACTACAATGTGAACTACAGTCCATGCTTAGTGTCAATGTTCCAAAATGTGTTCATTGATTGCAATGAATGTACCACACTAATGAAAGAAGTTGTCATAGCCATTTGGCTGTTTGATATAATTATGAATTCCAAAAATATATATTGGATTATGCTTGTAAACTGGTCTGTTAATTTGGGCATAATGAAGTTATGATTAGGGTGTTGACTAGGCAACTTCAATAGGACATTGAGCCCCACTCCTTGGTAGGTGGGGTCTCCAAGATAAAAGACACGGAAAAGCACAGTGTTGGAGAAGTTTTGATGTTGGAATCTTGAGCTGGAACCCCAGGAAGTAAGAGAGCTTGGTCATGAGGAAGGAGAGAAGGCCTGGGGATAGAGACAAGCCACTTGCCTGATAGTCTACAGCTGACCTTGTTGAGGAAACAGAGGAGCTAAGCCCAGAGAGAAAGAGAGCCCCGGGAAAAGAGGAACCCAAGAAGCTTGAACCCTGGCAAACATTGGCAGCTGTCTTGCTCCAACATGTGGCAATAGACTTTGGTGAGGGAAGAAACGGATGCTTTATGGCCTGGTAAATGTGGACTTCTACCCCAAATAAATACCCTTTATAAAGACCAACCAATTTCTGGTATTTTGCATTAGCACCCATTTGGCTGACTAATACAGTTGTTAATGTGGGGAAAAATGGGAGGTGTGGTGAGTGAAGCATATAGGAATCTCTTATATTTTTTTATGTAACATTTTATGTAATCTAATTATCTTTTAAAATAAATATAAAATATATTTTAAAAAATCAATGTTAAAACACACAAAAAATAAAGGGTGCTCAAACTAACACAAAAGGATATTAAAGCAGGTTATTTAAATGTATATCATATTTTTGAAAAGGTAAGCAGGGCATGGAAGATATAACACTATATTAACCTTTAAGATATGAGAGCTACAATGTCTAAGAACAATAACTAAGATGATGTTAATAGAAGAATAGACACTGTATAAATAAAATAATTGTGAATGCTAACACAGCAATTCAAAATGAAATGAAACACAGAAAAAGTAGTAAAAATAGTCAACTTCAAGCACCCTAATATACATTTACAAGGAGTTCCAAAAACAGGGTAGAGTGGGAAGAAATAGGTTTGAGGACATTTTGGCCAAATATTTCTCAGATTTGATTAAAAAAAAAAACACCTTTAAAGTTAGAGTTCCAAAAGGTCAATGAAATCCAAACACAATAAACATGAAGAAGACTATACCAAGGCACATAATAATCAAATTGCACAAAATCAGCAATAAAGATAAAAGTCTTTAATGCAGAAAGAGAAAAAGAATCAATCAAAAAGAATCCATCATCATCTGATTTCACTACTGAAAATGTTAATGGAATTTGTACAAGCAGAAGAAAAATGACAATACATGGACATGGTAACCACAGAAGTAAATATGTGATATTAATTATTTAAATCTCTCAAATAGACTAATTAACAAAATTAGACATAATGTTGAGTAAGTTTTATAATGTCTCTGAACATAAAATGTGTGAGAAAATGGCCTGTATTGCAGAAGAGAAATCGAAGAATACAGTGATCAGGTTCTTATACTAGACTTTCAGCGGTGTAGAGAATTGATGGGACAAATAGAAAACAAATAGCTACAAAGTAGACTTAATCAATAATCACCATAAATGTATAAATTATTCCAACAAAAGGCAGATATTGTCTGACTGGATAAAAAAAGAAACAACAAGACAAATATATGCTGTGTATAAGAAATTTACTTTAATTATAAAAATACATATAGGTTAAAAATAAAAGAATAGAAAAACATTTTGTACTAAAATTAGTAGAAAGAATGTGAGGTACTATATTAATATGATAAAAAATTATTTTAGGGGAAAAATTTTTTTCCAGATTTAAATAATATTTTAGAATTATACTAGAGTGAATAATTCAAAATGCTTTTACAATCTTAATTACAAATGCATGCATGCATTAAAACTTAAATATACATGAGTGTATAAAAACTCATATTAATACAATGAGAGGTAGGTAAAACTAGAATTATAGTTTAAGATTTCAATACAACACTCTAAACAAATTGATATAAAAAGTAGAAAGAAAATCATTTAGGATACAGTATAATTCAACAGCACTATCGAACAGTTTGCCCTAATTGACATTTGTAGAACACTCTGCTCAACAAGAGTAGAATAAATATACTTGTTAACTGTATATGAAACATTAAGCAGCATAGATCATATTCTGGAACAAAAAATTAATTTCAATAAGTTGAAAAAGATTGGAACCATACAAATGATGTTTTCTCACCAAGTGGAATTAGCAATATTAAAAGAAAAACTTCATGAATGTAAACATAAAAAACTTTTCATTAAAAATAACAAATGAACAAAGCTCACTCAAAAAGGAATATATAACCTAAATAGGCCTAATTATAAAAGAGTTTGAATTTATAGTTAAACAAAAGAAAATCTGATATGCATATCATGTAATTATAGAGTCTATTAAAGAGTAAAGGCAGAAATAGTACCAATTCTACACAGACTCTCAGAAAATTGAATTAAAGGACACATTTCTGAATTAGTTCTATGGACTAATGAATATTGAAGAAAGTTCTAAAAGGAAAAAATATATGCATAAATCAAACACAGAGGATTGTAGGAAGATGGCAGGGTAGCGAACTCCACAACCCAGTCCTTTTCCTATGCAGGATCTGTCTGAAACAAATATTTTGACACCCAGATGCTAAAGGAACACTTCCTGGGAAGACTGGGAAGAAGAGGCTGATAAATTACAGTTAAGAACGTTTATGTGGGATGTTATGGGAGGTGTGGGAGGTAGGGAACACAGAAATCCCTGTCATTTTGTGTAACATTTATGTAATCTAAGTATCTTTAAAAAAAATTATATATATATATATATATATATATATATATATATATATATATACACACACACACACAATGTAAAGCATAATCCATCCTTAGTGGCAATGCTCTAAAATGTGTTCATCAATTGCAATGAATGTACCACAGTAATGAAAGAAGTTGTTAATATGGGGGAGAGTGGGAGGTGGGGGGAGTGGGGCATATGGGAATACCTTATATTTTTTTATGTAGCATTTTATGTAATCTATGTATATTTTAAAAATAAATAAAACATATATTTTTAAAAAATTAGTTAAGAACAGTTCATTGTTTTTTCCACATGGCATCTACTGGAGCCCACTCCCCACTCTCATTGCAGACCATCCATAAGGTCCAGCCCATGGGTAGCTCACCAGTGACAGAGTGACCTGTTGTAGGCATGGCAGATCACTAATCATGGTTTTAATTAGCAACTTCGGATCACTGAGGGCCCAGCATTGAAGGTGGCCATTGCCCCAACATGCCCCTATGAAAGGCAATGGGTGGCAACCTTTGAACTCACCCTGGATAAAGGCCTTGCCTGAAGAGACTTAAAGATATTACACTACCTCAGGATTATGAAGCACAGTTAGTTGAAGGAAAGAATTTGCTGGGTAGACTAAGAAAGCTCAGCTAAAGTAAGATATGGAGAAAGTTCTTGGTGCCTTTCCTCATCCTCTCACTAGGGAACTCTGAAGCCAATATGTACTACTTTTGTAGGTCTCTGCTAGGTTTCTGCTAGGAAATACTGATTTTAGATTATTCTCTCCAGCAAGCCCTTCCTCCTTAAATTTTAACTCCATGCAAAGGCAGTTTGAGATAACAAAATTTTATAAAAACTAGAGAGGCAGAAAGCTTGGGGAAAAGGCTCACAAGTTTCAAATGCTTGGGTGAGCTATGTCTATTTCCTGGAAAACAGAGAGGACAACCAAAAGCCTGTGAACAAGGGAACTCCAAAACAACTAACAAACAAAAGCCAAGGACAAGACACAGACCCAGAAAAACAGAAAATCCAGCACATCACAGTTGCTTTGGGCAGATCTTCCTGATAGGAAAGCTGAAGGTCAAGGAAATCTGTGTGTTATCACCAGCTGGTTACAAATCAAAGAGCAGACATGTCAGAGAATGAATTCCAAAGTTAAAATTTTCAATATCAAAATGCCCAATATGCAGCAAAAGATAAGACAAAGAATCAGTCCATCCAAAGAAAGAGGATAAAAATCCAGAACACATCAATGAAAAAGATGAGCATGTGGACATAACAATAAAGCCTTTAAAAAAGTGATCTTAAAAATGCTCATGGAAATGAAGGAAAATACAGAGAAAGAAATAAAGGATACCAGGGAAACAATGAATGAGCAAAAGGAGAATCTTAATAAAGAGATAGAAATTGTTAAATGAAACTAAAAAGCACTAATGGAGTTGAAGATCAGAGTAATGGAAATGAAATATGAAATGAAAGACAGAAAGACCTCTGATAAATGTAACTTTTAATAATTATGAATGCCAGTATTATTTTGATGTAATGTTTGATATGGAACTTGACTACTTACTTCCTAGAGGTGCTAAAATGCAAATGTATAAATTGTAACACTAAATATATGATGTGCATATAATGCACAAAGATATAAGATGTAACAAGTACAAATAAAAATGAGGTGGGGCAGAGTGTAAATGATAATGTAAACTATAGTCCATGGTTAGTAGCAATGCTTCAATATGTGTTCTTTAATTTTAACAAATGTAGCACATTAATGAAAGAGGTTGTTAATGTGGGAAAGTGTGGGAAGGGGAGTGGGTGGGGAATATGGGAATCCTCTATACTTTTTATGTAACACTTATGTAATCAAAAACTGTTTTAAAAGTAAAATTTATTTTTTAAAAAGGTGAGGGAAATAGGGATATAGAAAAAGCATATGTCTATGATATTAAATTTAAATTGGTATCAATCCAAATATGATTGATATACATTGAGTTTTTATAATTTTTTACACCATGGTAGCCACAAAGAAAATAGATGAAAAATATGTCCAGATATAAAAGAGAAGTGAAAAAAAGAAAATAAATAAATAAATAAATAAAAAAAGAGAAGTGACTGAAACAGTACAACAGAGAAAATCAGATGAATATAAAATTAGGGATTAGTAGGAAAACTGAAGAACACAATGTATAAGATTTAAAAGCCTAAATAACAAACAGGTAAAAAAAGTTCCTGCATTATGAGTAGTGGCTTTAAATATAAATGGATTAAACTCTCCAGTCAAAAATCAGAGATTGGCAGATGGGTAAAAACATGACCCATGCTGTCTGCAAGACAATCATCTTAAATTCAAAGATACAAGTAGGTTGAAATAGAAAGGATGCTATGCAAGTAGTAACCAAAAGAGAGCTGGGGTAGTGATACTAATACCAGATAAAATAGACTTTAAGTCAAAAAAAGTTACAAAGCCAAAGACAGTCATTGAATATTGATAAAGGAGTAAAGAGGCAGATGGAACAATTATAAATATACATGCTCCTTATATCAGAGTCCTGAAATATATGAGGCAAATACTGACAGATTTGAAGGAAGAAATTGGTAGTTTTACATTAATAGGTAGAATATCTCATCAAAAGATCAATAAAGAATTGAAATTCTTGATACTCTAAACTACCTAGACTTAGCCATATTTAGAACACGTCACACAGCAAATGGAGAATATACATCATTTCATGCGACTTTAGCCATTTGAATTTCCTCTTTGGAAAAGTGCCTAAAAAAATCTGTTGCTCATTTTTAAAATAGGCTGTTTTTTCTCCTTTTTTGAGCTGTAAGACTTCTTTATATATACTTGATATGGGAGCCTTATCGGATAAATGGTTCCCAAATATTTTCTCCAATTGAGTAGGCTGCCTTTTCACTTTCTTGGCAAACTCCTTTGAAACATAAATTTCTTAATTTTGAAGAGGTCCCATTTATTTACTTCTCCTCTCATTGCTTGTGCTTTGGGTATAAAGTTTATGAAACCATTTTTTACTACAAGACCTTATAGATACTTTACTACATTATGTTTTAGGAACTTTATTGTCTTGGCTCTTATATTTTAGGTCTTTGATCCATCTTAAGTTAATTTTTGTATTGGGTATGAGATGGTGTTTCTCTCTTATTCTTTTGGATATGGATCTTCAGTTCTCCCAGTGCCATTTCTGTCTCTGTTGAGTAGACTTGGTGACCTTATCGGGTATCAGTTGACCATATATGCATGGATCTATACCAAAATTTTCATTATGGTTCCATTTATCCTTGTGGCAAACCATGCAGTTTTGGCCTCTGTAGCTTTGTAGTATGCATTCAAATTATAAAGCGTGATTACTCTAATTTCATTTCTGGCAATGTTTTTGGCCCTTTGCCAATTCAAATAAATTTCGTAATTGGCTTTTCCTATTCAGTAAAAATGCTGTTGTAATTTTTTTTGGATTATATTAAATCTGTAAATCAATTTCGGTAGAATAGACATCTTAAAAATATTTAGTCTTCCAGTCCATTAACATGGAATAGTCTTCATTTATTTAGGTCATTGATTTCCTTTTAAATAGTTGTGTAATTTTCTATGCACAAGTCCTTTACATCTGTAGTTTAGTTTATTCATAAATATTTTATTCTTTTAGTTGCTATTGTAAATGGAATTTTTTTCTTTATTTCTTCCTGAGATTGCTCATTTTTAGTGTACAGAAAGGTTACTGATGTTTGCTTGTTGATTTTATATCTGAGCTCATTTATTAGTTCTAGAAGCATTGTTATAGATATTTTGGGGCTTTCTACATATAAGATCATGTTGTCAGCAATTAGTGAAATTTTATTTCTTTTACAATTTGGATTCCTTTTTCTTGTCTAAGTGCTTGATCAAGTGATTTTAATTCAATATTAAAATAAGAGCATTTACAGTGGGAATCCTTGTATAGATTTTACAGGGAAAAACTTTAGACTTTCACCATTGAGTATTATGTTAGCTTAGGTTTTTCAAATATACTCTTTATCATGTTGAAGAGGTTCCCTTCTTTCAAAGTGTTTTTATCAAGAAAGGATACTGTATCTTGTCAAATGCTTTAAATGCATCAATAGAGATAAGAGTATGATGCTCTTCATCAGTAGCTATTAGAGAACTGCAAATAAAATTTACAATGGGAGGATTATGGGATATGGCTGATGGGTTTGTCAGATAAGGCTCAACTTTCACTAAAACAATAGAGCCAGAGGCTGCCTTGGGGACCTGCTTTGGGGTACAGCAAGCCAGGACACTGATTCTCAACTCCCAGAAGAGTGAGGGTCAGAGAGATGAAGAAGCCAAAACAAGTAATCATGAGTTATTAAACCTCCCAGCTGCTGGGAAGGTCTGTCCCCTCTGAGATAGTAAGCAAGGGTAAAACTCCTGGGAAATTGTATCTAAGTTAAAGGGGAGCAGACATCTTCTGCCTTTGGATATACATAGAATGAGAAGGTAATCTGAGTCATCTAGGAAGGTACTGGATAGATAAGGAAGCCAGAGGAAAATCATGGGTTGATTTCCTGGTGGCTGGAAGTGTCACACATACCTGGCTCTCTGGGTGGATAGGCTAGGTGGAGACCCATTCCCTCTGCTCTAAACAGGAGTGTGACAGCAGATTCCCTGCAAAGAAGAGGAATATGGGAGTGTGGACAGAGATTTTGTTGTGGTGAGTTTAGCCAGACTGGCCCCCCTTGTATATCAGAAGGGACCCTGACTTGACAGGGGAGGGGAGGGGCATCTCCTCAGGTTGGATGTCATGCACAGCCACCTGGTAAAAGGAGGAATTACATCAGAGAGGAGGTAGAGACTGAAGGTTAATGAGCATGACTCCGGGGAACTGTAGGCACTCTAACCTGCCTGAGGGAAAAGGGGCCAGTAGCCTTCTGAAAGGCTAACTATCCTAAGGAGACAGAAGAGCTCAGTGGACGAATTCCTGCCTAGCCTAGCATATACAGGATCCCTGGTCCAATTCCCAGCTCTTCTGTGAGAAGTGATCCACCAGGTTATCAGGAATCCAGCTGAAATTTAATGACAGGGAAGATTCTTTTTGTATTAGCTTTTCTTGGATTTCATATGTTTTTTAGTTTCTTTTTTTAAAATTTCCCTTATTTTATTCACTAAAACCCAGTTCAAAACCTGCAGAGGGCAGGCTGCAAGGTGAATGATTGATGAAGACAAGCAGCCTGAGAAGATCCATAGGAGTCTAAGAAAGAAGACTGTTTTTCCATGTTTTTTTTTTTATTATTATTATTTTTTCCTTCTGTCTCCATTATTGTGAAAGAGGCACTGCTGTCTGGTTTCTTGCATGTTGTGTATCCCCTTCCTTTGTTTCCCTGCTTGTTTTTTTTTTCTTTCTTTTTCTTTTGTTTACTAATTTACTCAACCTAAGCTATTTCTTTTCTCTCCTTCATCTTTATATCTTTTGTTTATTGTTATTCTTACATTCCACTGCTTATATTTAGTCTGCAATTTTTCTTTTTATTTCATTCTCTCTCCTTTTTCCTCTGTTTACTTTCTCTTTTTACCCTTTTCTTTCTCCCTTTTCTCTTTTCCTTTGGCCTCTTCTTAGCATTCTAGATTTTTAATTCATTCTATGTATTTTTCTCTATTTTGTTTCTTGTTTCATTGTTTCTGTTCCACTTTTCTAATCCTATGCCTCTGAGCTTCTTACTCATGATAATTTCTCAATTTCCTAGGTCTTGTATGGTCCCTCTCTTACCTTTAGCTATTATTATTAATATTATTCTTTTTCTCTTCCTATCTCTTTACTTTCCTCTGGTACTAATTTTTTTCTTCCAAAGGAAAATAGACAACAATAAGGAAATAGGATTAGAGGAATATAAGAATCAAAGTGAAACTTACCACAAACACACAAACAACAAAATAAAACCATAGAATAGAGAAAGAAGCTAATCAACTGAATAAACCCATCAAGATAAGAAGATACCTGGACACCATCATAAAATTACAAGCCATACTAAGAAATAGGAAAACATGGCCCAGTCTAATGAACAAAGTAAAAAGCAAGAGGAGATGCAGAACATGGAAAATCTAATCAGAGATGTCCAAACAAATGCCATGTATCAACTTAATGAAGTGAAGGAAGAGGTTAAGGATATTAAGAAGACACTGGGAGAACATCCTAAAAAATTGCAAACATACATAAAAAGATAGCAGATATGATGGTGGTGAATGGCATAGTTCAAGAAATCAAAAATACACGGGAAGCGCACAACAGCATATTTGAATAGACAGAGGAAAGAATCAGTGATGTGGAAGACAATACATCTGAAATCAAACAAATATTAGAACAGATAGATGAAAAGATAGAAAAAGATGTAGCAGGTACTTAGGGATTTGAATGACAGCATGAAATACACAAAAATACCCATTATAGGCATTCCAGAGGAAGAAGAGAAAGGAAAGGGGACAGAAGGAGTGTTGGAGGAAATAATAGCTGAAAACTTTGCAATCATATTGAGAGAGATGGGCATAAATGTCCAGGAAGCATAGCACACCCAAAACAGTGTAAATCCTAACAGGGATACTTCAAGACATATACTTATTAAATTGTCCAATGCTCAAGAAAAAGAGAGAATACTGCAAGAGGCAAGAGAAAAGAGAACCATCACATACAAGGGAAGCTTGATAAGATTAAGTGCTGGTATCTCACCTAAAGCCATTGAGGCAAGAATGTAGAAGTATGATATAGTTAAGGTGTTAAAAGAAAAAAAAAAATGTCCAGCCAAAAATTCTCTATCCAGCAAAGCTGTCATTCAAAAATGAGGGAGTGAGGTAATGTTTACCCAAGTCAAACCTTGCCTGTGGGGCGCTACGCCCCACCCGCTTCCCGTAGCCAACTTCTCTCTTCCCCGAACCCAACTTCCCTATTCACCGCAGCCTATCACAGCATTCCCTCAACAGCCATAACCTTATTTGGACATGTTGGCCTTCTCCTCTAGCCTCACCCCTCCCTCCCAAATCTTCCCCCCACGCCCAGCAACAGCTTCGCCCTATCAGAAGACAACACGCTCACCCCCGCCCAACTCTGCCTATAAAACTGCGCAGCTCTCCCTGAATAAAGGTCTTACCTTCCAGCAAGCAAGTGAGTGGTGTCTCTTCATTTAGTACTGTCAGGGAGACCACAGGGCACCAAACGGCGACCCTGTGACAACTTCTCCTTAACCTCCGTGAAGACCAGGGAGCCGGGCCTGCGCTCTCCTGACAACTTCTTCACCCCTCCGCCGTTCCAGAGTGCACGCCGGACGGCCCACAACTAGCTCGTGTCGCTCCCCGGGCTGCAGCAGGGCTGATCACCCTCAGGCCCGGGAACAAAGCGGCAAGGGAGAGCTGGAAGTGTTCAAATATAAACAAAAATTAAGAGAAAATATCAATATGAAACCTCCACTTCAAGAAAAATTAAAGTGAGTTCTGCCAGTTGAAAGGAAAAAACAGGAGTGAGAGAGTTGGAGGACAGTGTAAGAAGAACTAAAAAGAGAAAAAGAGAAAAAAAAAA
>JAKSZT010053874.1:295214-323245 GCA_026826555.1 Tolypeutes matacus
ACATGACACCCAGGGATACCCACCCTTTCACTGAAGGATTATTACCAAGCACCAACCACTGTTTCATTTTGAAAAAGATGATGGCCCAAAGAATAAAAAAATTAAATACGATAGAGTTTTTACAGCTAAGAGACTTCACAGTGATTCAGAAGGACATTCCAGAGGTTGCGCTTATACATGTCTTTTTAACAAATCATCTGTGGGTTTCTGTGTGGTGTGAGGTTGATTTGGGTGGCAGCTACAGAAATGGGTTTGGGCTCTGAGGAAGTGTAGGCCCTAGGGCTGGAAAGCTATTCAATAACTAAGCTTAAGTTCAGTGTTGAGGGCAATTGGTGGCTTAACCAAACTTAGATTCTGATGCAGGATGGAGAAATTGGATACTTGTAACAGGTTTTTTGTTATTATTATTTTTTTGTTCTGAGCTATTTCAGATGTTAATATGTCCAAGGGAATAATCAATACAAAGAGAATGACAAATAGAGAATTTTTCAGAGCTATAGGTCTGGAGAGTGAATAGAAATGATAGAAGCATAGTCTGTTCATCAACAAAAGCAGGAGATATTACTAGCTAAGGCACAGCAGAAACAACACTTGTAGGTACTGTTCTGACTGCTCCTATTCTCTCAGAGCAAATAGAAGCAAGGAGAGCATCAGTGAGTGAAGATGAGAAAGGGGTTGTTTAAAGATTGAGAAGACAGGAGAGGTTTGAATATTCATCTTTGAAAGCCAGAAAGTTAATAAAGTAGGCAAATATTTTGAATTTCAGGGCAAAGTAGGGACTTCTTTGGGATTTAATTTATAAATTTAATGGAAGCCTATTTTTCAGGTAACTCATGAAGTGTATGTAGCATGATGCCCAGCTAATAGTGAGCAATTAGCAGGTTAACTACATTTTTTATGGCAACAACAGTAACAAGAATAATGACAACAGCCAATACTATCAACTCTACCTCAATCTTATCACTATATATTTAAGGAAATCATTTCATTTTCAATTAAATTTTTCAAGTGTTTCTAATTTAATGTATTAGATGTTCGGCAGCTGTTTATTTCAATGAATTGGTGAACTTCAGCAATTATAGGCAGTACAACCAGCACAGTTTCCATTGTGGAGCATTTTGTATTATTGTGCATGATTTGTCATTATGCTCATTATTTAAGCTTAAAAGTTAAAGGCACTCCTATACCTTGCAAAGCCTGTCTCTGATCTGGGCTTTATGATGGCTTCTCTGGTGTCAAGCTGGTTTCTCATAAATAAATTTGTTTGATTTGTTGCTAAAGATACTTTGCCTATTTTTTTTTCTCTTATTTTCCCCAGATATGTTTTCGGAATTATTAAATAATAGAATCTTATTGCTTAAATACTTTTCTTAAGCAATTTTCAAACTTTGAATTTTTAAAATAAATGAAGGACTAAATCAAAAGTGATACTACAAAAGGGAAAGAATTCTTTGTTTGAGCACACTTATTTAAAACTATTTTCTATAAGATTTTCTTTGAATGCTTAATATGCTCTTTTTTGTTTGCTATTCTAGCAAAATATTTAAGACATCATTAAACATTGTAATTATTTAAATGTATTTTCTTATATGATACAACTGTTTTTAAAAAAATCACTAATATCTTTTACTTATATGAACATTTTTATTACAAGATAATTTTTCATGAGTTAATGTATTTAACTTAAGCACCCTACTATATAAGCAAGTACCTCCATCCCCAAGTATCATACTCCTGATAGCAGAGACACTGGTGATTCAAGGTAAGGATAATTTCCTGTCATTCATGGGCTCACAGACCCTGGATTTGTGAGAAATGGGGCAAGAACAAGTGTCACTTGCTAAAGATCAACTGAAACCTGACCTTCCAGTACAGGTTTGCAAGGACATCCCATTCAAAGTGACTATATGGGGTTCCTTGTGGCCAAAGACTAGTTTATAGAGTGATAGGAAGCAATTCACTAATTAATTAAGGGCAGAGGCAATAGCACAGCTTCAGAGAGATATAGTCATATATGGTTTTTAATCATTTTTTATATTAGAAAGAAATATCGTCCCTAGAAGTGTTGAACCAAAAACATAGAGCTTCAATGATCATCACAAAGGATATACTTGTGAAACCACCAGTGAAATAGCCACCCAGAACAAGAAATAAAAACTGCCAGAACTACAGAGCCCTTCTGTGCCTCTTCCTGATAACTACACACTCCCCAACACAACCATAAACCTTACTCTGAATTGTATCGCTCATTTTGAACTAATTTTAGACTTAGAGAAAAGTTGCAAAATTAGTACAGTTTCCATGTCTCTCTCACCCACATTCCTCTAATAGTAGCCTTTTACATATTCATAATACAGTCAGTAGAACCAGGAAAGGAACATTTCACATTTTACTACTAATGTCCTTTTTCCTGTTCCAGAATCCCATCCAGAATCCCCTGTTGCATTTATTTCTATTTTTCTTCAGTCTTCTCCAGTCTGTAACAGGTTTTCAGTCGAAACTTGACAATTTTGAGGAACTTGGATTAGTAATTTTGACAAATAAATTTGATGATTCATTACATTGCCAGGTAAACATTGGTCCCTGAATATTGTAGCTTATTTTTTAGTTTTGAAATCTGTAGAAATCAAATTGTGTAGTCATGCCTTTTAGTGTTTAGCTGGTATTTTTGGAGTATTTTGTTTTTTGAAGTGAGAAGAATGCATATTAGTGCGTGTATACACACATACACACACAAGAACAAAACAAGGGTTTCTATCATCAGTCCAAAAAACAAGTCTCATTGATGGAGACAGTTATTCTGAATCCCAAGGTGCAGACCCATAGTCAATCTAAGTAAATCAGTCTCATAACCTGGTAGGAAAAGATGGCATTACAAATACAAGTTGTTTGACAGATCCTTCAAGGCAAATATGAAAAAGACAAAGATTAAAAGATTAACACAAAACAAAATACAGATTCATGGTTATCTATCCCTAGACCAAGCCTCCAGAGTCCCCACCATATGGAGAGAAAAAATGGCCATGAGTAAAGCTTAACTTGACTTACTAAGACCAGGCATGTTAAACAAGTTGCAAAGAGACAGTTATCAGCCACTGAAGAGCTGTGGAAGGAAGCCAAAACGCAAGAAGGCTGTGAGGTGCACTTGCAAACCCTGTGGCTCAATGAACTATGATCATGCACATGAAGGTCAGAAATATAAAAAACTATATAGAGAATTGAATCATGCCACATAGATAGCCATGACAAAAGTCAGAATCATGTTTATTTTTGGTTATTGAGTGAGACATGTTGGGCATTTCTGTGTGTAGGTAATAATCACTTTCTTGGTTCCAGTCATGAATAAATGAGTGTATTTGCTTTGAATAAATTTATCTGTGTGTGAGCAACATTTTTGGACTTTTCATTATGTAATTTATATTAATAGTTAAAATTTTATAGAAAATGAATATTTATTTCTACCTATATTTGATAATCCCATAAGTGCTCTTACATAATGAAAGACCTTGTGCAAGTGGATATGTGTATTGCAAATTGGTGTGTACATGTGGGTGTGTTGAAGAAAAACATGAATGTCATATCTGGTTTGATTGAATGAAGAAAGGTACAAATCATATGGCAGGGGTCAAATAATCCACATGCTGATATTGGGAAGCTACCACTAGATGCTCCCAGGTAACAATCCTTTCCTTCTTCCTTATTAATAAATCACTTAATATTTTCCCATAACCTGAATACTCTAATTTAAAAAAAAAAAAGAATCAGTTTCAAAACATATTGCCATGTGTGATTCTTATTTGCTATTTTCTAATTCCATCCACTTGAATCTAAACACGATGGCATTAGATAGAGCAACTGTCTTTGACTACTCAGAGGAAACCTTGTTCAGAAAACTGTGGAGAAGGAAGATAGAAGGAGCAGAATATTAATATTAACTGATATCTGAAAAATTCAGTAGAAACAAGGGATAAGAGGTGACCTCACAAGTCTAATCTAAATCTAAGTCATAGAAATCTAAGGGAAAGCACGTATCTTTACAAATGTTTGGAAACCTGTGCTTTAAAAACCAATCTTCTGAGACATCAAGATTTAGTGTGATATTTGTGTTCAAATGAGAATAAAAACTATTTTGTAAACTGGAAAAGCACTTTATAATATCTAGTCACTCTAGTTAATGGACATATGTGGTTTAAGAAATATTCAAAACACTTGATTTCCATGCCTGCGTTTATTTTACACTGAGTGTACTTATACAAGGTTTACAGGAAATTCTAAAGGATGATGTTTACACAGGTATCCTCACTTCTATCCTATATCACTCATCTCTATTTCTGCAATTGGAAATATATGTAAAAAAATTCATGTTGATATATTTATTCTCAGCAAGATAACCACAGAGTAAAGATACACATAAAAGATGATGTGTTTACTGGTGTTGCAACTCTGCTGAAATTCAGGGCTCAATTGGCACAAGAATGGACCAAAGATTTAAAGTCAAGTATAGTGCTAATTATAGGTTCAAACAAAGGGGATAGATGAGCCTTATAGGGAGAACATATAAAGAAGTCTAATGACCTAGTACATTTAATTTTATAGATATATATTTGACAGTGTACATGCCATAAAGAATGTGTTTAGAAACATATAGACTTACTGGTATTCTACTATAGACTTATTGTGATTCTAACAATGGAAGAAACCATATCATTAAGGTGGAGGCAGGGAGAGGGAAATACAGATGAAATATGGGGGCATTTTGGGGACTTGGGAATTTTCCTGAATGACTTTACAATGACAGATTCAGGCCATTACTACAAAATCGTGCTGAAGAGAGTGTAAACTACAATGTAAACTATAATCCATGCTTAGTGGCAATGCTCTAAAATGCTTTCATCAATTGTAAAGAATACACCACACTAATGAAAGATGTTGTTAATGTGGGAAAATGTAGGAGGTGTAGGAAGCAGAGCATATGGGAATCCCTTATATTTTTATGTAAAAGTTATGTAATCTAAATACCTTTTTTAAAAAAATAAAAATAAAAATATATTTTAAAAAGGAAACATAAAATACTCTCTCAAAAGTCAAAATAGCAGGAATCATACAATAGAGGGCTACTTAAGTAAAAAGGAACAGTAACAACTAACTTGGGATGTCTTATTTAGTTGAAAAGCATCTATCATTAGATTATATTTAAACATTAAAAACACAAAGCACATAATTACACATAATAATCAAGCAAGACATGATAAAACACACTTTCTATATCATTCAACAAAAGCATTTAATATAATTTTATTGAGTATCAATATTGTATGAGGTGCTAGAATATTCAATATTACAAAAAACAGCCTTTGTCTTTATATAGTTTATAATGTAGTATGTTTATATATAAATAAGTATATAATATATTATTAAAATAGATAATATAAAAGATAAAATTGATGAAATTTAAAAAAAATTTTAAGTTAATTTGGTCAACAAACGATTCAGGAAGCACTGAACCAAAAATGATGAAGAGCTTTGCTGAAGGTGTGAAAATGGGGTGCTTATATAGAACAAAGGCAGAAGCAAGTGAGGAAAAAAATCTGATTTGATATCTAAGCTACATTGCTTGATCTGGGCTATTTTTGGAGGAAGGCCTCTCCTTAAATGTTCTATTTCTGATTGGCTGGTATTAAAGACCTGTGTCTGTACCAAGGTTGACCTTGCCAAAAATCAGGTTCCTTGGGTTTGCCTTGGGTCAGGGATTGACACAGGATTGACCGTGTCTAGACACCCCAATCCAATGGACTCTTCTATTTCATTTTTTTTTGTTTTGTTTTTATTTCTTTTAGTTTATTTATTTGTTCCTCTATTTCATTTTAACAATTATTATAATAAAATAATATAGTATTTTCATCAAACAGAGGAAGTTAATACATGGAGTTGGTTTCAGATCTTGGTAACCACAGGTAATGACCGTAGAAAGCAGATTGTTTCCATACATGTGCCCAGGGAATCAAACAGGACAGCTGGAGTAACCAGGACCTAGGATCTCAGAGGAGACCCTTAGACCTCTGAGAAGGGCATGCTTCCTGTCTTGTGCTGAATCTTAGTCACAACATCAAAGAGCAGAATAAACAGGGGTAGATATCAAGCTGAGAGTCCATGGATAAATAACTGGCACAAGTTTGATTTCCAGTAATAAGGATGTAGGTTCTTTCCACTCCCCTTCCTCCTACAAACACCTTCTCCTCATAGCACACACACACCTCATCCCATCAACCCAATAACATTATAGATGCAAATTTTTGTTAAAAATGACACTAAATATTTATACTGTTACAATGTTGTAAATATTCACAACTGAGTTATTAGTAGCACTATAGTTACATTTCCTGTAAGATGCAATTTTTTTTTCCTGCATTGATCATGTCTTAGGTTTGTTGTTCATTTGTTTGAATTATGATTCTCTGCCATATTTATAATTTTCCTCTAGATAAATGTCATCTCAATATTGCAACTACTTCAGAAATACTTTCAATTTATTCATCATTTAAACCTACTGTATTAAAATTCCTTTATGATGTCTTAATATGAGTTCTTTTCATCACTTGTGCAGGAAATTTGAAGGGCTTTTCAATCTTGAATCCAAGTCTTTTAACTCAAGAATATTTTCTCAAAACCTTTCTTTAATATTTTTCTCTCTCTCAATTCTTTCTATTCCTTTTTTCTTGGTTTCTTATATTTAGAAATTGGGTCCCCTAGACTGAATCTCTAATTTCATTATGTTTTCTTCCCTAATTCCCATCTCTTTAATTTTGTTTTACTTTATGATTCTACAGATCATATTTTAAATTTTAAAGAATTTTATTTTTATTCCATCCTGTGTTAGTTTTATATCAGTTCTTAGGTTTTTATCTCTCTGAGTAGATTAATTACAATACTTTTTTGAAGTTCTTTTGTTCCCTATAAACTATATGTCTCCCCCCCCACCCCATATTTTAGGCAGTATCAGGGAAGGAATCTAGGACCTTGTACAGAGAAAGCAGGAGCTCAACCAGTGAGGTACACCCACTCCCCTATGTCTCCCATGTTTTTCCTGCTTTTTTGATTTGGATTTTGCCTTTTATTTTAGGAATGTATTCAAAAGGCTAGTGGCCCCTGACTGTCTCATAATTGAAAGGATTTTGGTCCTGAACAAGACTTATAAATGGTAGACTTAACTGAACCGTCGTCTCCACTTTTCACTTGAGGACTCACAGTTATCAGTATCCTGAGGTATTTCCTGCCTTCAACTCTGCCTTGGCTGCCAAGATTCTGAGAGCCAAAGGAGGTAAAAGAGCTGGGGGTGGGGGTGGTTCCTCACAACTCAGTTCATAGACATTCCACTTATACCCCTACTGCTATCCTAATGTTCCCAAGTTTAGTGGCTTCTTGGGTTCAATATTTCCTTAAAGTAATCTTCTGTTTTGCCTCATATAGGAGAAGAAGTTGCCTAAATGTGTGAGGTTGGTGAAAAGCTCTGGGGACTAAGAACTATACATAGTTTTAGCCAAGCCTCTTGTTTTCAGTTCCACCTGTTTAGAGATATCTAGTAACTCCAATTTGAAGCTTTTGGAGGTATTCTTCAGCACCATTCAACTTGATTCTGAATTTCGCAATTGACAGCTTAGTTGTCTGTAGCTTTAGTTTAAAAAAGTCAGGTACTAATTATCTTTCTACTTTCTAGCTTACAAAAGATTATTGTTGGTGTTTCTTCTCCCAAACTTTTCGTACTTGGGTGTTTGTACTTTAAAAGCAAAGCAGAGCAAACTCATGACTATAATTTAAGTGAAGTTTGAAAAGGAAGAAGGAACAACGCTCATTTAAGCTTCCATATATAATCAGAAATTTACACAATTTTCATTTTTGCCCTTATTATTGTTTAATTCATATTTTTTATTTTCATTATTTTTGCTTTTCTAGTTTTACTCAAAATGCCAATTTTTTAAATAATTGTTTCTTGTATGCCACTCCCGTGGGGTTGATTTCCTTCCTCCTGAAGTATTTCACTTAGGAGTTTTCTTTCTTTTACTTTTTTTTCCCCTTTCTTTGTAGTGAGTGATAAATGCTCAGAAACTGTAACTTTCACTTTCAAATAATAGTTTAATTGGGTTTTCATTTCTGGATTGAGAATCCATAGTAGTTTCTTTGCTACTTGCTATTAGATCCTCAAATTATTTAGAAGCATATTCTTTAGTAGCCACACATTTAAAGATTTTCCTGCTGTCTTTCTGTTAATTCATTTCATGTTTGAGCCCATTATTGTCATAGAACATATTCTGTATGAGTGCAATTATTTTAAATTTGCTGAGTTTTATATTATGACCAACAATATGGTCTGTCTTGGTGAATTTTCATGGGTGTTTGGAAAAAAATGTGTTCTGAGGTAGTTGGGCAGAATATTAAATAAATACCAACTATTTACGCATTTAGGATATTTAGGTTGTCTTAGTGGATTGATCCGTTAAAATAATATAATTTACTTCTTTGGCTCCAGTAGTTTTATTTGCTGTGAAGTTTATATCAACAGGTACTAATTTACCCACCCATGTGTTTTTTTTTTTTTCAAGTAAGGAATGAATGATATGATTTTTTTCCATTGTTTTACTGTCAACTTGGCCGGTCATTGATTTTGCAGTGAATTTTTTTATAAACAGCATGTTTTTTATCCACTTTGACAATTTCTATCTTTTGATTTTTATATTTTGACCATTTATATTGAAAATAATTATTGATATGTTAGAGTTATGGTTCTTTGTTAATGGTTTTCTGTTTCCTTTGATTGCCATTCTTCTGTTTCTTTCTTCTTGCCTTTCTATAGAGTACTTGAAAAGAGATTAGAATGCACTTTTTGTTTATAGTTTTTAAATGAATTTTTTATCTGTTTATATAGTTTTGTATGTCTACTTAGAGTATTAAAACATATATATATGTGAATTGTTATAGTCTAGCAATATCAACATTATACCTCTTCAAGGCTAGTGTGGAAACCTTATTTCAAATTAGGTTCCTTTACTTTCCCAAGCTTTAAATATTATTGTTCTGGATAGCAGATGGTGTTACAGTTTGTTTGTTATTTTTTCAATATCAATTATTCTTTATAAAACCCATGAAGTAAGGGATGTGTCCATTTCTCTGCTTGCTATTGTTTTTCCTTCCTGATGCAAAGGAGCCCTTCTTTTATCATTTCTTTTCTGTTTGAAGAATTTCCTTTAGCCAATGTTTAAGAGTAAGTGTGATAGCAACAAATTATTTTACCTTCCCTTCATCTAAATATGTCTTTATTTCTCTTCCATTCCTGAAATATAATATTGCCTGAAACAGAATTAATGATTGGTAAGTATTTTTGTTCAGCATGTGAAAAATGTGCCACTTCCTACTGGCTACTACTCAGAAAACTACAACACATTGCTAAAAGAAACTGAAGACGGCAAATAAACAGAAGGATATTCCATGTACATTGATTGGAAACTAAATATCATTAAGATATCAATTTTACTCAAACTGATTTATAGATTCAATGCAATCCCAACAAAAATTCCAACAGCTTTTTTTTTCAGAAATGGAAAAAAAAAATTATCAAATTTATTTGGAATAAATTCCACAAATAACTAAAAGATCTTTAAAAAGAAAGAAGTTGGAGGACTCTCACTTCTGGGCTTTAAAAGCATATTACTTAGCTACAGAGGTAAAACAGCATGGTACTGGCATAAAGACATACACATTGACCAATAGAACTGAATCTAAAAAAAAAAAAGAACTGAATCTAGAACTCAGAAATAGATATATCACATCTACAATCTAGTAATTTTTGACAAGGCAGTCAACACTCCCAGCTGGGTCAGAAAAATTTATTCAACAAATGGTGCTGGGAGAACTAAATAGTCATATCCAAAAGAAAGAAAGGGGACGCCTATCTCACACCTTATACAAAAATGAAATCAAAATGGATCAAGGACCTGAATATAAAAGCAACAACCATAAAACTATACAAGAAACTGTAGGAAATCATCTTCAAGATCTTGCCATAGGCAGTAGTTTCTTAAACTTTACACCCAAAGCACAAGCCACAAAAGAAAAACTAGATAAATGGGACCTCCTCAAAATTAAACACTTTTGCACCTCAAAGGACTGTCAGAAGGTTGAAAAGGCAGCCGTCTCAGTGGGAGAAAATCTTTAGTAATCACATATCCGATAAGGGTTTAATATCCATGATATGCAAGGAGATCAAAGAATGGGCAAACGGCTTGAAAAGACAATTGTCCATATCACTGTGATGTTTTTCTGTTCTGGCCTATTTTGTTCTGCTCTGCCCCATCCTATCCTGTCCCATCTTTTCCATCCAAGAAACTGCTTGTTGTGACTTACTAAGTTGATTTTGTGACCTGGGTTTCAAATCTGCAGTTTGACATCCGAGGAGATTTGGGAAGAGGCTGATCCAGCCCTGATATGGCAAGCTGGGCAGACAGGCCTGCGAGGAAAGTGGTGTTCAAGGATCCTTCCCGGCCCTGTTGGCGCTCCCAAGGCAGGGCAGGGTCCTTCTCTCCTGGGCTGTTTTCCCAGGTCCTTTCTCTGTTGGAGTCTTCCTTTAGGGAGGCTGACGCAGGTCAGTGTGGACCTTATGTCTGGGGGTGCAGCGTGTACGGGGAGCCCGGACCGGTGCAGCCTGCACCGAGGTTGCACCCAAGGAGGCAGAAGAGGTTGGCAGGCGGCGGCTCCGTGCACTGGATTGCAGATGTTTGGTGATGAGGCCAGCACTGCTGTGGAGACTGCTCAGAAGGAGCCTGAGTCTGGGGACCGTTGGGGTCCCTGGAGTACAGGGCTGCTGTGGGTCGAGCCAAGAGTCTCCTCAAGACACTGACTCACATCTGCGCCCCTGCCCGAGCGGAGCCAAGTATGGTGAGGACTGGGGCATCTGCCCCGCTAAGCACGGCGAAGCCGATGGAGCCTGCAGAACGTTCTGAGCAGGCATCCAGAGCCTCCAGCTGGACGGAGGGCAGGTGCTGCCCGCCCGCTGTGACCTCAGGACCCATTAGTAAGGACTGGAAACCTCCAGGACCACGCGGGCTAGGCTGGCTGCAGAGGGGGCCAGGTCCTCATCTCTACCCAGGCGTGGGCTGCGCGGGACGGACTTTCCCTCGGCAGAGTTGGGGTCTAGGCCTTTTCTTGGCAGTAGCTGGGAGAAAGGCGGTGTTTGTGCTGGAGAGCAAAACCCGTCTTCAACCTCAGGCACTCCCTGTTTTGATTGGTTTGGCACAAGGACAGTGGTCGGTTCTCTAAAGCCTGCAGCAGCTGCTCGGCTGAGTGGGCCAGACAGCCTAGCAAGGAGGCTGGGGATCGCGTCCAGAGATGGGGTGATGATGGGTGACTGTGGGAAGTGGTGGGTGAAAGTGGGTTATGACAGGTGATGGTGGGTGATGGGTGATGGTGGAATGATGGTGGGGTGATGAGGTGATGGTGGGGTGATGATGGGTAGTGATGTGTGTAGACAGTTGATGGGTGGTGATAGGTTGATAGAGTGATAGGGTGATGATGGGTAGTGATGGGTGTAGATGGTTGATGGGTGGTTATGGGTTGATAGAGTGATGGGGTGATGATGGGTAATGGTGGAGTGATGAGGTGAAAATGGGGTGATGGTGAGATGGTGGGGTGGTAGGATGATAGTGGGGTGATGAGGTGATGATGGGATTGTGATGGAGTGATGGTGAGTGATGATGGGTGATGGTGGGTGATGATGAGGTGATGGTGGGTGATGATGGGTGAAGATGACTGATGGGTGATGATGAGGTGATGTGGTGATGATAGGTGATGATGGGGTATAGTGAAGTGAATATATATTACCATCATTCCAGAATGTTCCCTTGCACTTTCCCTTGAGAATATATGAATTGAACAACATACTGAGTCATTAATCACTTCTTCACTAGTTTAAAAGGCCTTACTTTTCTACAATATGCTCCTTGACCAATATGGAATGAAATTAGAAATCAATACTATAGAAGTTTTAAATTACTGCATATATTTAAGCAATCTTCAAGTCAAAGAAATACCACAATTGATGTTCAAAAATATTTTGAATTGAATGATGTGAAAATATAACACATAAAAATTGGTAGAATTTTAAGAAGCAGTGCATAGAAAGAAGTTTAAAATTGTACTAGAAGTCCTGTACTAGAAGAGGAGGAAAGTCTAAAGTCAATTATCATCATTTCTTACTGAAGAAACCAGGAAAAGAAAGTGATCCTCCAGTAAATAGAAGAGTATAATTAATGATAAGAAAAGGAAAAAGTAAGAAATGTGAAGTTTTATTTTCTTTGAAAGATCTACCAGATTAAGTTCTACTTAGATATATCAGGAATTAAAGAGAATGATGTCGAATACCAAAATCAGTAATGAAATAGTAGGTTACTGAAAGGCTCCATCTATGAAAATAAATGAAAATTTAAAAATTAAAAAAAAAAATTGTTGCAAATGATAAAATTTGGTTTCAGTGAAATTAGAATTTTAGAAAATTGTCCTCCACATAACCTTAGGACCTCCCAGTAATGAAAGACTTCTTTGCTAGAATGGTTAGTGAAATAAATGAATGTGTTTCACATTTTTATTGTGTAAGAAATATTTCATATTTGAAAGTTCACCAATTACATAAATCAATATTTTCTAGATGAGCAATATACAATGTTACAAAATCATGCACGGATGTGAAAAATTTCAATGTTTTTAATTCAATGAATTTAAATTTAACATAATATCAAAGATCTTTTTATATTTTCAGATTACAAATTGCAATTATTTTTTATAAGTAACGACTTGTTGATTTTTTTGTAGAATTTCAATATTATGAAGAAGTATTAATGGTTACCTAAAAGTGCTAATCAAATATTCCTTCCATTTTTTGGCAATATGTCTGTTTGAGGCTCTCTTTTCTCTAAAGAATGAATGAAGACACAGGTAGAAAATTCCAGCTTTTTCTTAACATGCTAGGTTTAAAGAGATTTTTGTAAGTCCAAAACAATGTCTCGTTATGCCCTGGTTTTAGAAATGAACAAATTTTGGACAAAATGCTCAGAATTCATTAGGTTTAATAAATTAAATAATTATTTAAACTTGTATCCCTTTTAATTTCTAATATGGTAAATATATATGTATATATTTGAATATATGTCATTTAGAAGTTTCATTGTATTTTCATTATTGTTAAGAGTATAAAGGGTCACAAAAAACAGCAAAACATTGAGAAGTGATGATATATAAATTCCATTAAATTTTGTTTTCAAAAGCTCAGGAGACCTCAGGTGCCATATTTTCGGCATGTGTTTTGCCCACCAGAATCCTCTTTTTAGTTCTCTATTTTCATGGAAATAAAGACACTATGGCTTTATTCGATGCCTATTGATCATTATTTGTTTATTAGATGCCTGTCCATCATCCTGGGACATTGTTCAGGTTTCATTTCACAGAGTCAGATGTGATCCATCATTATTTCTGTGATTCACCTCAAGTTTTTCAGATATCCTCTTCAAATGTTAGGTTTTCTGAAGCTTCGTCATGGCTATGAGTGCTTGCCTTGTCTTAGTATATTCTCCCTTTTTGCTTATGTCACATATTTATACATTTTCAACGGTGCATAGGATGAGTTCTGTGGAAGCCTGTAACAAAGCCTAGAACAAAGGCTTATCCACACGTACCCCAGCGTTGTCAACTCTCATTTTGTTTGTAACATCTGGGGTGGCGGCTGTCTCAGGTCCCATTGAAAATAAAGCTTCTCCTAAAACTCTTCTCACACCGTGTGTTACTCGCTGGTGCTACATTCATAAACCCTATCATCTAAGACTGAAATCCTAGGCAGAATTTTCAACACATGTGTTTAATTCCCAAACAGGGAATTTACAGATTAAAAATTTTTTTTAAATAATTCCAAAGAAGTTTAATTTATACTTGATATTTTTTCACGAAATTATCTAGTTTAACTATTTTGTTTGTTTATATATTTTTTGTGTTGGCTACATACAAACTAGTGAATTTTATAAACCTGTGTGAAATTTTTTCATACCCAATACCACCTTTGTTAAATTCATACATTCTTCTTAAAATAAATTCCACAATGTAGTATGTCTTTTAATATTTGAGATAATTTTAAACTAAAAATAAAGAATGCCATCATATGGAGAGCACCATGTCTTTATAGGAATATCTTGACAGATGCCTATACCTTTGAGAGAACTTCAAATTACTGGATACTGCCATCCTGGAAGAAAAGATTGAGTGCTTTGGGCCAGAGAAATCTACTGTTTAAATTTCTTTTCTTGCATTCACTCTTGTCCTGTGACTACATAATAAAATAATAGAACAGAGTCACAACTACACAATGAGGAAAAGTTAATGTTGGAAAACAGGAAGAGATGCTTCCTTCATTGTATAGGTATACTATTAAAACTCTGCCTGCCCTTCAATTCAGTTATTATTGGGGTGCTTTTGTTCTTTTCCTGAGTTCTTGATGGAAAGATGCATGCTAAGTGCAATTCATTTAAGCATTCTTCATGATAAAGTACAAGGAATCAGTTGAGCGGGGTGAGATGTAGTAATAAATGATATGTGATTTTGCTCTCAGTATACCCCATTACTTATACCATTTGATACACTTTTCCTACCAATAAGATTTTCAAACATATCCTGTCAAGATGGAAAGGGTTTTGTCATTCTTTCCAAAAGTCTTTTTTCTCTAATCTTTATTGTTTCTTTCCTTTTGCTTGCTTTGGGATTAGTTTGCTGTTCTTTCTCTAGTTCCTCCAGGCTTGTAGTTAACTCTTTGATTTTTGCACTACTTTACTTTTCTTTTTCTAAAATTATTTTCAAAGACGTTCTCTATTATAGAAAAATTACATAAAAATTATAGGGGATTCCCATATACCCCATCACCTTCCCCCCTCACATTTCCCCCTATTAATAACATATTACATGAGTGTGGTATATTTGTTACAACTGAACAAATATTGGAGCATTGGTAATAACCATGGTCTATAGTTTATGTTATGGTTTTGCACTGTATAATTTTAAAGGTTTTGACAAAATGTATCATGGTCTGTATGGATCATTCCAATATCATGCAGAGCTATTCCAATGCATTAAAAAGCCCTATGTTCCACATATTCTTCCCACCTACTCCCCTAAGAACATCTGGTAACCACTATCTTTACATCAACAATACAAGTTCTTCTGTTAATACAATAATGTACCTATTTTGTTCCATGGTTGCATTCCCCCTTATGTTTGTTCATTCTTCAAACTTGAGGATTTTGGGATGGTGATAGCTGTTCTGCTTCAGATTGAGTTGCGGCTTAGATTTTATGGGACAAATGGAAGAAACTCTTTTTCCTTCAGTTGTAGATATTCTGCTTTTGGGGATGGGAGTTGTCTATCATCATCATTTAGGCAGTTGTCCTGGGTGAGTCCAATGAACTGGAGACTAGGTATTGACTATAACTCTGCTGAGATTCAGGTTTCAACTGGCATATGAACAGACAGAAGATTTAAGGCTCTGGGACATATATCTAACATTTATAGTGCTAATTATAGGTTCAAATAAAATGGGTAGATGAATCATGTGTAGGGTAATTATAAATGAGCCTAACTCTCTTACATTGGGGAAATAGGATATTCCACATTGCAAGGTAAGGCCCACTGATGGGGAGTTGATTTCATGGGGTTGTTTGCCTTGCTTAAAGTGTCCAGATGTCTCCAGAGCCCTCAGGAGCATGTGGATTTGTGGCTTTGTTTTCTGTGGCAGAAATCCATCTGAATTTTGCATAAACGTAACCTCTGGAATAACCTCCTGACTCACTTTGAAATCTCATAGTTGTAAAACTCTTTTCTATTTAATTTTTCTCTCTTTTGGTCAATGTCTTATTTCAAATGCATTGCTGGTTGGCCCTTGGTAATAATCCCTTTGTGCTAGGTAGGCTCATCACTGGAGGTAAGGTTGTGAGTTTCTTTGCTGAATTTGACTTAGACAGATGCCACATTTGAATAACAAGGACATTTTTCAGGAGGTAATTCTCAGGTAATAGATATTTTTAGGCTAAGTTTAAATTTTGTAAGTATAAAGTTCATAAGTACAAGCATTAATATAGATGGCTTTACTTCGCTCATCATAAGGTCTTTGAATTTCATCCATTTTACATGTGTCAAGACTTCATTCCTTCTTACATATTAGTAATATTCCATTATATATATATATATATATATACACACACACACATACACACACACACACACACACATATATATATATATATATACACACCATATTTTGTTTATCCATTCATCAATTTATGGAAACTTGGGTTGTTTCCAACTTTGGGCAGTTTGAATATGCTGCGATGTACATTGGTGTCCAATGTTCATGTCCTTAATTTCAGTTCTTCTCAGTATGTGCCTAGTAGTGAGATTGCCAGATCACATCATAATTGTATGCTTAACTTTCTGAGGACCTGCCAAACCTACCTCCAACAGTGGCTGCACTTGTGGATCCAGCAGTGGATGAGTTCCGATTCCTCCATATCCTGTCCAATGCTTGTTGTTTTCTGTTTTTTTTTTTTTTTTAATAGCAAAGAGTCTAATAGGTGTAAGTTGATATCTCTTTGTAGTTTTTATTTTAATTTCCCTAATAGCTAGTGATATTAAACATATCTTCATGTGCTTTTTTAGCCAATTGTATTTCTACTTTGGAAAAGTGTCTGCTAAAATTTATTGCCCATTATGTAAGTGGGCTGCTTGTCTTTTAATTTTTGATATTTAAGGTTTCTTTATTTATGCTGAATAGTAGGCCCTTATCACATAGGTCATTCCCAAATATTTTCTCCCAATCAGTAGGCTGTCTTTTCACTTTTTTGACAAACTCCTTAAAAGCACAAAATTTTCAAATTTGAGGAAGTCCCATTCATCTATTTTTTCTTTCATTCCTAGTCCTTTGGGTATGAATTTATGAAACCATTTCCTACTACCAGATCTTGTATATGCTTCCTATATTATCTTCCAGGATCTTCATGGTCTTGGTTTTTATATTTAGGTCTTTGATCCATCTTGAGTTAATTTTTGTATAGGGCATGAAATGGTGATCCTCTTTCATTCTTTTGGATATGGATATCAATTTCTCCAAGCACAAATTTTTTTTGAAGAGACTATTCTATCCCTGTTGATTGGGCTTGGTGGCATTATCAGTTGGCTCTATATGCATGGATCTTTATCTGAACTCTCTATTTTGTTCCTTTAGTCAGTATGTCTATCCTTGTGCCAACACCATGCAGTTTTGTCCACTATAACTTTGCAGTATGCTTCAAAATCAGGTAGGGTGATTTCTCTAATGTTGTTTTTCCTTTTCAAGATTTTTTTGGCTATTCCAGGCCACATACCCTGACAAATAAATTTAATAATAGGCTTTTCCAGTTCAGTAAAAAATGCTGTTCGAACTTTCATTGGGATTGCATGAAATTTCTCTAGGATAGATATAGTAAAAATATTGTGTCTTCTAATCCATGACCATGGAATATTCTTCCATTTATTTATGTCTTCTTTCATTTTCTTAACATGTTATGTGGTTTTCTATGTACAAGTCCTTTATATAGTTAAAGTTTATTCCTAGATATTTTATTCTTTTAGTTGCTATCATAAATGAATTTTTTTTCTGATTTCCTCTACAGATTGCTCATTATTAGCATACAGAAAAGCTACTGATATTTGCATGTTGGTCTTATATTCCCCCACTTTACTGAACTTATTTATCAACTCCAGAAGCTTTGTTGTAGATTGTTCAGGAATTTTTAGGTATATGATCATGTCATCTGCAAATAGTGAAATTTTTACTTCTTTCCAATTTGGATGTTTTTTATTCCTTTTTCTTCTCTATGTGCTCAAGAAAATATTTCTAATAAAATGCTAAATGAGGGGTGACAGTGAGCATCATTGTCTTGTTCCAGATCTTTGAGAGAAAGCCTTCAGCCTTTCACAATTGAGTGTGATGTCAGCTATGGGGGTTTCACACATGTCCTTTATCATGTTAAGGAAGTTTCTTCTAATCCTAGTTTTTGAAGTGTTATATTAAAAAAGTATTCTGTATTTTGGTGAATGCCTTTTCTGCATCAGTAGAGATTAGCATGTGATTTTTTCCCCTTCAAACTGTTTATGTGGTATGTGTATTGCATTAATTGATTTTCTTACGTTGAATCATCCTTGCTTACCTGTGATAAACCCACTTGATCATGGTGTATAATTCGATCGATATGTTGCTGGATTCGATTAGCAAGTAATTTCTTTTAGATTTTAGCATCTAAGTTCGTTAGAGAGATTGTTGTTGTATTATTTTCCTGTAGCATCTTTATGTGGCTTTCGAATGAGGGTGATGTTGCTATTGTAGAATGAGTTAGGTAATGTTAAATCCATATCTATTTTTGGAAGAGTTTGAGCATGATATGTGTTAGTTCTTTCTGGAATGATTGGTAGAATTCACCTGTGAAGTCATCTGTTCCTAGGCTTTTCTTAGTTGCGAGGCTTTTGATAACTATTCAATCTCAATACTTGTGATTGGTCTGTCGAGTTCTTCTATTTATTTTTTCATTAATGTAGATTGCTTGTATGTTTCTAGAAATTTGTCCATATCATCTAAATTGTCAAAATTGTTGGAAAAAATAACTCTTATGATACTATTTCTGTGGTTCAATGATGACATCCTTTCTCTGATTTATTATTTTATTTATGTGCATCTTCTCTCTTTTTTTCTTTGTTAATCTACCTAAGGGTTTTTCATTTTTATTCATCTTCTCCAAGAACCAGCTTTTAGTTTGGTAAATTCTTTCTAATATTTCTTTTATTCTCAAGTTCATTTAATTCAGCTCTAATCTTTGTTATTTCCTTCCTCCTGCTTGGTTTGTGATTGTTTATTGTTATATTTCTAGTTCCTTCAGTTGTACAATTACATCTTTGATTTTAGCTCTTTCTGCTTTATAAATGTAGGGATTTAGGTCTATACATTTCTCTCTCAGCACTGACATAGCTGCATCTCATAAATTTTCATATGTTGCCTTCTCATTTTCATTTGCTTCAAGGTAGTTACTGAATTCTATGGCAATTTCCTCCTTGGCCTACTGATAGTTTAGGAGTTTTTTGTTTAACTTACATACATTTGTGCCTATTGAAGTTCTCCTTCCTTTATTGATTTGTTGCTCCTTTCTGTTGTGGTCAGAGAAAGGGCTTTGTATAATTGCTCTCTTTATAAATTCATTGAGACTTTTTCTATAACCTAGCATGTGGTCTGTCCTATAGAATGTTGCTAGAGCCCTCAAGAAGAATGAATATCCTGCTCCTTTTGAGTAGAATGTTCCATATAAGACCATATTGTCTACTTCCATTAATGTAGTATTCAAGGTCTCTTTTTAAGCCTCTGTTGAAAGGTTCTGTCTAATGGAGATAATGGTGTATTGAAGTCTTCCTACTATGATTGTTGAGGCATCTTTTTCTCCTCTCAATTTTGCCAGTGTTTGCCTCATGTATTTTGGAGCGCCTTGTTAGGTGCATAGATATTTATGATTGTTCTTTCTTCTTCATAGACTGAAACTTTTATTAATATATAATGTCTTTCTTTTTCTTTTATAACAGTTTTGCCTTCAAAGTCTACTTTGTCTGATATTATTATAGCTATCTCAGCTCTTTTTTGATTACTGTTTGCATGGAAAAACATTTTCCACCTTTTCACTTGAAAGCTATTTGTGTCCTTGTTTCTAAGGTGAGTCTCTTGTAGACAGCATATAGTTTGATCCTATTTTTTATCCATTTTGTCAAGCTGTGCCTCTTAATTGGAGTTTAACCCATTAACATTAATGTTAGTATTGTAAAGGCAGTATTTACTTCAAGAATTTTTTTCTTTAGGGTTTTATATGTCATACCTTATGTTTTTTCCCTGTTTTTACCGTTTTAGTTACCCTTATTAGTAACGTTCATTTCCACTCTGTTCTCCAAACCACTCTCTCCTGTCTTTTCCTTTCAGCCTGTTGATTTCCCGTTAGTATTTATTGAAGGGCAGAACTCTTTCTGACAAATTATCTCAATTTCTGTTTATATCTGAATATTTTGATCTCTCCCTCATTATTTCAGGACAATTTTGCTGGATACAGAATTCTTAGCTGGCAGTTTTTCTGTTTCAGTACTTGAATGTGTCAAACCATTTCTTTTTTCCCTCTATGGCTTCAGATGAGAAGTAAGCACGTAAACTTATTGCATATCCTTTGTATTTGATGGGTTTCTTTTCAATTTCTGCTTTCAGGAGTCCCTCTTTATTTTTGGTATTTGGCAATCTCATAAGTATATGTCTCTGAGAAGTTCTGCTAGAATTTATTCTGTTTGGAGTACACTGCCCTTCCTGGACATGTACATCTATGAACCTCATAAGAGTTGGGAAATTTTTCAGCCATTATTTTCTCAAACTCTCCTTCTGCCCTATTTCACTTCCCTTCTCTTCTCCCTCTGGTACACCCATAATGTGCATGTTTCTGCATTACATGCTGTTATTTAATTCCCTGAGACCCTGCTGAATTATTGCATTTTTTCTCTGTTTATTATTCTATCTGCATAATTTTGTATGTTCTGTCTTTTAATTCATTAATACTTTCCACAGCTAGTTCACATCTGCTGTTGTGTGTTTCTTTTGTATGTTTCATCTCTTCTGTTGTGCACTTCATTACCATAAGCTCTGTTATTTTTTTATGTATATTTATAATTTCTTCTGTATGCACACCCAGTGTCTTCTTAAAGTCCATTATCTCTTCCTTCATTTCCTTGAACTGATTTAAGTAATTTTCATGGACATCTTAAAGTTATTCCAAATACTGTGCTTCCTCTGTCTTTTTACTTTGTTCTTTTTACTCTCCCACATCTTTCTTTTTCTTAGAATTTTTTTCCTGACATCTAGGCATCTGTTTATTTTGATGAGTTTACGCTTTTTGTCAGTTTCTCTCTTGACTATTTTTTGTTGTTGTTGTTTGGATTTGTTATAATGCTATTCTTTGTCATTTGTTGTAGCTTATTTGAAATTTTTAGTATTGCCTGTGTTTAATTGGTATAAACCAGACCAGGGACCCATGAATATGGCACAAATAGTCCAAAAAGTCAATTCCTCTATATTGGCCTCTCTCAGTCCACATGTCCTTGATCCTTCCTGGATCTTGTACCGTGGTTCCCTGGCTCCAGAATCTGAGTACAGCTGATTCTCTTTTCCCAGTGACTGCCTGCACCTACCTTTGAAAGTGAGGCTTCCCTCACAAGCTACCCAGGCTCTTTCTCCTACCCCCAGCAAGGCAACCTGGATGTCCTTGCCACATGACCTGTGTTGCCGCCACTTCCAACATACCCGGTAAGGACCCCCTCACTGGCTGCTCATGTGCTACTCACCCTGTGGCCCAGTTGCATCTTTCCATGTTTGGCAACTGACCACCCTTGGCAGCCTCCTGTGTGCCACTCTCCCCATGTCCCCACCAGTTAACCCTGAACCAAACAAGACCCCCTTCCTGCACTTGTGTGTTGCTTGCCCCATGGCTGTGCCATTTTCTCCCCAGGCCCAGCAAGGCCCACCCTCACCAGCTGCCCATGCACCACTCACCCTGTGGCACTTCCATTTTCCCCCAACCCATCAAGTCCCCCACTAACCAGCCACCTACATACCTTTCATTTTGTTCTCCACCACTTCCCCACTCACAGAAAGACTGCCTGACTTTTTTCCACTTCTGGAGGATAGCCCATTGATTTTTGACAAGGGTGCCAAGTCCACCTAATAGGTGACAACATTCTCCTCACCAAATTAAGCTGGAAATGTCTACATGCAAAAAAATGAATGTACCCCTACCTCAAACCATATAAAAATTAACAAAAAAAATTGATCAAAGATTTAAATATAAGTACTAAAAGTAAAATATTCCTAGGAGAAAATGTGAGGAAGCATTTCAGGACTTAGTGTTAGGCAATGTTTTCTTAGACTCTACAACAAAAGCATGAGCAATAATATATATGTATGAGTCTTCATGCAATAAAAGAAATATATATAAATGAGACTCATGAAATTAAAAAAAGAATTGTGTATCAAATGACTGTTTTAGGAAAGTGAAAAAATATATAGAATGGAAGAAAATATTTGGAAACCACATATATGATAAGGGTTCAATATCCACATTATAAAGAAATCCTACAACTCAACAACAAAAGGCACAGACATTACTTCAAAGAATATATACAAATAGCCAATAAGCAAATGAAAAGACAGTCAACATCTTTAGTGATTTGGAAAATGCAACTGAAATCCAAGATAAGGTTCAATTTCATCCCCACTAAATGGCTACTATTTAGAAAATGAAAAATATATGTTGGCAAGAGTGTGGAAAAATTGGAGGCCTGGTATATTGTTGTTGGTATTGTAAAATCATGCAGCCATTGTGTAAAAGAGTTTAGCATTTCCTCAGAAAGTTAAATATAGTATTACCATATGACCCAGCAATACCACTCCTGGGTATATACACCCAAAGAATTTAAAGCAAGGAATTTAACTGATATTTGTACAGCAACATTTATAGCAGCATTATTCACAATTTCCAAATTGTGGAAACAACAATTATCCAAATATCCGTCAATGTAAGATTGGATATACCACTTGTGGCATATATGTACAATGGGAAATTATTCAGCTGTAAAAATAAATGAAGTTCTATATCCTACAACATTGATGAAAATTGAAGACATAATGTTGAGTGAAATAAAGAGGACACAATTGACAAATATTTTATGATCTCACATATGCAAAGCCAACAGTCAGAAATTAGCAACTAGAATACAGTTTACCATGGATATGGTTGGGAGAGGGGAATTGAGAGTTGAGATGATGAATAGGTTTTGGTAATTGTTGGTGATGATGGAAAGACAGCATTATGAGTATATTCATCACCATCAAATTGTACACTTGAAAGTTACTGAAATAATTAATTTAATTTGTGTATATATATATTTGTGTGTGTGTATATATATATATATGCAAAATTTAAAGAAAATTAGACTTCAACACAAACAGTACAACCTAATGCAATTTATGAACTATATTTTACTACATAATTATAATAACATTGGTTTAAAACTTGTTAAAATATACCACAGTATTGCAAATTATTAGTAACAGTTAAAGCTGTTTATGTGTATTTAGGGTAGTATATGTGAACTCTATTCTTTCTCTATGATTTTTCTTTAAAAATTTATAAACATTCAAGTCAGTGAACTCAGAGAAATGTATGAAGATTCTATATAAGGAGTTCAAGGAGACTGAATTAAGAATGTTAATACCTGGAAATGTGAAAGATAAAAAAGAATCTTTGCAAATATTGTGAGACTATTAATTGAATAAGTTCGAAAGGCAATTGGATGCTAAAAGCCAGACCAGGCTGCATGTGTACGTCTTTACAAGAACTTCTCATTCTACCACAAGAACCAGTAACAGAGCAGGTGTTCCATGTCTGGCAGTGGATACACATGCAACCTGGTCTGAAAGTAATGAATTAGGACATTATTATTCACTCTTACAAGGGCACTGCAGAGGGGCATCTCAAAGACATTGATATTTTGAATAATGATCCAAACTAGGCTTTATATATTAAATTTCAGATATACATGCTATCACCCCACATTTCCAGTAAGGAAAGTATTTACCTTCATGGATGAATAAAAGGTGATGAGAAAGGAGATAAACACAGAAAACCTCTAGGATTCTCAGGTGATTACATTAGGATTATTTTCAAAATTATGTGTTCAACTGTAAGTGTGATTTGGAATATAGTACATTCTTACTTTATGATTAACAATGCAGAGCCAAAATCCTCTGCAAAATATGGATTAATTTTAGTGTTATTCTTTGTCCAAAAATTTCACCACATATACATTAATATTTATCCATTTATTTGAGGTTACTGTAAAAAGCTTGAAATATATTTGTCCCTGATTTATATAATGTACTGATTATAATTTTATCAATATTTGTTCCCTGTGAGGAGTCCAACTCCCTCTTAAAATCTGAGTGTTTTCTTCATGCCTGACCATAGAAAATTGCAAAAGCTTTGCCTGACAGTCCACATAAATGAAGCTGCCCTCACAACAACAGAAGTCACCCAGCCTGTGTGTTGCAGTCTCTGAAGGAAGCTGTGGTCAAGGACTCAGGCCCCCTGGCCAGGCTTGCTCTTGAGCACAGCTGCATTCCTATTCCAGGTGCCTCCATTAGGAGCCTCAGATCAGGGGCCCCAAACCCAGGCCTCCCCAGGTACCTCAGCTGAGAACTCCTTATTGGAGGGAGATGGGGAGACCTTGAGGGCACTCTCTCCTCTCCTTCTCAGTACTCAGTATAATAAACTCTTAGTCTCTGGGTCCATAAAACTGCGGGGGCCTTTTCTCAGGTGCTCCTTCAACAGTGAGTTGATCCACTGTCTGTACTGATCCATCTGTCCCTTCCCCAGGGGCAGCTTTCCACAGCATAATAAGACAGGGTTAAATCCCTGACTTTCCTGTTTACCCTCCTGCCACAAGACACTAAATGGGAAAGTGTGACATTTTAAGACATCTAATTAATATATTTGAAGAGATAAAGGATACTTTTGCATCTGCATTGTGCTATGAGAAATATATATTATAGACTAAAGAGAAAAATTACTAGGGGGATATTATATGTGTGTACAGAATTTCTTTCATCAGAAGTGCATTTCAAATGTTTAAAGAAACCTTGAAGAATATTTCTCATAATATATATTTATAATAAAAATATGTTGAAAATATGGACAAAATAAATGATCATACAATTCCTGAGATAAAAATGAAATTGGTGATTAAATATTACATAAATAAAATCCACAGAAAAAAATTTCTGGAATAATAAACTTAAGTTTTCTGATTAAAGAAGCATACTATATGCCAGGCACTTTAATTAAAACACACACATAGAAATATTGTATATCAAGAAATGAATAAAACAAAGTAACATATAACACCAAGAAAATAAAAGAAGTAGAATCTGAAGATTATTAGATTTTTATCAGGAGCCAGTGAGAAATAGAATTCAATGGATCTAGATATTCAAATATCTGGAGGTAATTAACTTTGACAGAAATTATACATGTTAATATAAACATAAATATAAATAAGGCATGAAATATAAAGACATATTCACATATACAATGATTCAGAAAGGGTATATCTAATATTTGTAAGGCTATTACTTGAATATAAAATAAGTCAGTGATGCCTTAACTCAGGAAATAGCTAGGAAGAAAACTCAAGTAGGAACAATTAATTTTGTGAAGAAATATGATGGTTCCCTCAATTATCAAAACATTGAAAACATAAATTTATATTTCAGACATTGGATGAATATGAACAAGGTTCAGATTTTTCCTAGGATTATTACTTTTGATGAAAGGTGGGCTGAGTTCATCATCAACTTCTTGCTTCTATGTTGAATAATCCATACTGATCCATAATGAGACTTTGTAAATTGTACAACTTGCAGCTGAATATAAATGAGCTTAAGTTTCTCCAAAGTACATATTTTCTATAAGATCCTGGAGTTAAAAAGGAAGCCATCAAAGAACTAAATTCTTAGATATAAAACGGCTAATATAGTCTTAGGCTATCAGAATGCTGGCTAAACCTTTAAGGATCAGAAAAATAAAACTCTTTCAATTGTGAGAGTATAACTTTTATGTCTTACTTATGAGAAAAGTGAATCACATATTATTAGTAAGACTGGTGTTCTACAGGCAAATCCAATACCATTTATTGTTATATTTACTCCACTTTATAACTAATCAATCCTGTTTTCCTTCATGCAGAAGCTTGAATGAAACAAGTGTAGCATACATCTTTTTACTCAGAGATAAATAACACCTAAAACTTGCAAATTGTCTTGAGTTAAAGGGCAGGGTTTTTATATGCCCTCATTTGAATGAAGCAAACAAGTCTCAAGTATTCCAACATTAATACAGGTCTCTGTGCTATACCCATGTCGAGTCCTCAATTCCATAGTTGTCTCTTAGTTCTAATCACTTTATTACTTTGAGCAGAAACATGCAAATGAGTGAATCAAGGAGAGCAATTTACAAAGAATGTTTCACTAAACCAAAACACTCAATACTTTCTTCCAGGGTGGCAGTATCCAGTACCATGGGAATATTTAAAAACATGTATAAAATATAAATTAAACTTGTTTGAAATTGTATTTTTTAAAGATTTTTTTTAACCAAAGAAAGTCCTCCTTGGGAACTCAAAATATCTGTGGAACATTCTACCTAGAGCAGTGTTAATCTCTCTGTTCCGCAGACCATAGATGAGGGGGTTTATCACTGGGGGCACTGTTATGTATAACATGCCTGTCAGCAGATTGCTAAGAGATGCTTTATCTGCAATGGGACCTAAGACAGCAATAATTCCAGAAATTGTAAATATAAGTAGAATTGTCAACTGTGGAGTGCAGGTGGATGAAGCTTTATTACGGGCTTCCTCAGAATTCATCCTAAGCACCATGTAAATTATATTACTATATGACATAAATAATAAAGCAGAACATAATAAGCCCAGACCTACACTTATAGCTAGGAGAGCAAACTCAGAAAACTGAACATCTGAAGATGAGATCGTCAAAATTTGAGGCATATCACAGAAATATTGATAGATCACATTGGACCCTGTGAAGGGAAGCCTGAATATGGTGCCTGTGTGTAGAGAAGAATAGACCAACCCACTTGCCCATGAGCCTGTGTGCACAGGTGTGAGGTGACGGTGAGCCCATAGAGCAGAGGATGGCAAATGGTAACATAGCGATCATAGGACATCACAACCAGGAAGGCCAACTCTGTGGATGAAAAGAACATAAACAGGAAAATCTGAACAGCACATGCTGGGAGAGAAATCAATTTACTACCTGTCAGAGAATTCACAATGCTTTTGGGGACAGTAACTGAAATGCAGCAAAGATCTATGAGGGATAAATTTCCTATAAAGAAATACATTTGAGAGTGTAGATGAGGGTCAGTCACAATAACAGTAACAATTACAAGATTCACAGTCAATGCTCCCTAAAAATAAAATAATAAAATAAAATAAATAAATGCAAAAATTTCTTTTTTTGTTTTCTACCCCAACTCTGCTGGGGTAGAACTCATGATATAAGAGAATTAAAGCAAATATAAATATTTCCTATGAGATTTAAATTTGAACAATCTTTCAATCATTGAGCCCCATTTACATTATTTCTTAAAATATACCTAAAACAAGCCTGAACACCTCCAGTGATTATATTATTTTTTACATATAAAATATTAAAGCAGACATGCCCTGTGAGAAAGTTTATGTATAAACCAGAGGATTCTACCACTATGAAGCTATTACAGAATCTCTTCACATACCAGGGAACAAGGATAATCTTTATCTCCCCATCTATTATGGCAATATGACGTAGAAATTGTTGCTGTAACAAAGTTAATGAATAGTTCTGAGGATCAGTTGAGATTTTATTCCAAATGAGACAAATGATTATTCTTCATCATTCTTCAATTTTAGATGCTTAATAGGAACTTTAGATGAATTATTTCATTCCTCCTTTGTGACATTTTTCATAAAATTATATTTGATTTAGACGGGAGTATGTATCTTGAGTTCCCTTCTTTTCACTCTAGCTTTCTCTCCTCCACACAGAATCTTAGCAAATCATTTCAGCTGACAATACTCCGACCCACAGCATCCTTTCACCATCTAACATGAATTCCAATATTTAGTGATAGGTTCACATTCTGACCAAGTCTCTTTCCTCTTATGCTTTTCTAGGTTGCAGAAATCTCCTCATTCATAAATAATTATGCTAACTATAATGTATTAAATGTGCTTGTCTTGAAGCAGTTCAAAGTGTAAAGAAATCATATTTCAACATTATATTTTATTGCTAA
>JAKSZT010053874.1:323345-337099 GCA_026826555.1 Tolypeutes matacus
TCTCACTTCTGGGCCTTAAAACATATTACTTAGCTACAGAGGTAAAACAGCATGGTACTGACATAAATACAGACACATTGACCAATAGAACTGAATCTAAAAAAAAAAAAAAAAAAAAGAACCGAATCTAGATCTCAGAAATAGACATATCACTTCTACAATCTAAGGCAGTCAACACTCCCAGCTGGGCCAAAAATTTTTATTCAACAAATGGTGATGGGAGAACTAAATAGTCATATCCAAAAGAAAGAAAGGGGCCCCCTATCTCACACCTTATACAAAAATGAAACCAAAATGGATCAAGGACCTGAACATAAAAGCAACAACCATAAAACTATACAAGAAACTATACAGGAAAACATCTTCAAGATCTTGCAGGAGGTGGTAGTTTCTTAAACTTTACACCCAAAGCAAAAGCCACAAAAGAAAAAATAGATAAATGGGACCTCCTCAAAATTAAACACTTTTGCACCTCAAAGGACTGTCAGAAGGGTGAAAAGGCAGCCAACTCAGTGGGAGAAAATATTTGGCAATCACATATCCGATAAGGTTTTAATATCCATGATAGGCAAAGAGATCATACAACTTAATAATATAAAGACAAACTACCGATTACAGAATGGGCAAACGGCTTGAAAAGACAATTGCCCATATCACTGTGACATTTTTCTGTTCTGGCCTATTTTGTTCTGCTCTGTCCCATCCTATCTTGTCCCATCTTTTCCATCCAAGAAACTGCTTGTTGTGACTTACTGAGTTGATTTTGTGACCTGGGTTTCAAATCTGCAGTTTGACATCTGAGGAGATTTGTGAAGCGGCTGGTCCAGCCCTGAGATGGCAAGCTGGGCAGACAGGCCTGTGAGGAAAGGGGTGTCCAAGGATCCTTCCGGGCCCTGTTGGCACTCCCAAGGCAGGGCAGGCTGCACCCCCAGACATCAGGTCCACAGTGACCTGAGTCAGCCTCCCCAGATGAAAACTCCAACAGAGAAAGGACCCGGGGAAAACAGCCCAGGAGAGAAGGCAGCCTGCACCGAGGTTGCACCCGAGGAGCCGGGAGAGGATGGCAGGCAGCGGCTCCGTGCACTGGATCTCAGACGCTTGGTGACCAGGTCAGCACTGCTGTGGAGACTGCCCAGAAGGAGTCTGAGTCTGGGGACCGGTGGGGTCCCTGTAGTACAGGGCTGCTGTAGTTTGAGCCAAGAGTCTCCTCAAGACTTTTGGTGAGGACTGGGGCATCTGCCCCGCTGAGCACTGCGAAGCCGATGGAGTCTGCAGAACGTTCTGAGCAGGCATCCAGAGCCTCCAGCTGGACAGAGGGCAGGTGCTGCCCACCCGCTGTGACCTCAGGACTCGTTAGCAAGGACTGGAAGCCTCCAGGACCACATGGGCTAGGCTGGCTGCAGAGGGGGCCAGGTCCTCATCTCTACCCAGGCATGGGCTGTGCGGGGTGGCCTTTCCCTTGGCAGAGTTGGGGTCTAGGCCTCCTCTTGGCAGTGGCTGGGAGAAAGGCAGTGTTTGTGCTGGAGAGCAGAACCCGTCTTCCTTGTTTTGATTGGTTTGGCACAAGGACAGTGGTCGGTTCCCTAAAGCCTGCAGCCACTGCTTAGCTGTGCCTGCTGAGTGGGTCAGACAGCCTTGCAAGGAGGCTGGGGATCGTGTCCAGAGATGGGGTGATGATGGGTGAATGTGGGAGGTGGTGGGTGAAAGCGGGTGATGACAAGTGATGGTGAGTGATGGGTGATGGTGGGATGATGGTGGGGAAATGGTGGGATGATGGGGTGATGGGGTGGTGATGGAGTGATGGTGGGTGATGACAGGTGATGGTGGGATAATGATGGGTAGTGATGGGGGAAGATGGTTGATGGGTGGTGATGGGGTGATAGAGTGATGGGGTGATGATGGTTAATGGTGGAGTGATGAGGTGAAAATGGGGTGATGGTGGGATGATGGGGTGGTAGGATGATAGTGGGTTAATGAGGTGATGATGGGATTGTGATGGGTGATGGTGGGTGATGATGAGGTTATGGTGGGTAATGATGGGTGAAGATGATTGATGGGTGATGATGAAGTGATGGGTGATGATAGGTGATGATGGGGTATGGTGAAGTGAATGGGCTGATGAGAAAGTCCCTGCAGGTGCCAGTATTTGTTGAACCTTGCTAAACAAACACAGTGCTTTCTACCCCTGAATGGCCTGAAGGGTCTGAAGAGCCAGAAACCTGTGCCGCTCCCTCTGCCGGGGTCGGGGGTTTCTGGTTGGCGAGCTTTGCAGTGACCGGCCGGTTGGGTTTGGATGCAGCTCCAGTCCTATCCCAACAGTGGGGCTGGCGGGGAGCATGCGTCCTGGGCAGACTCACTGTCCTCTGACGCTGGGGCAGGGCCGACACCTAGTGCGGCCACAGTGCTGTCCCCTCACCTCCTCCTGCCTGGAGCTGAGTTGGGACGTTCTGCGGGTGCTCAGAGTGGGCGGTGACCCGGCCCGGGCGGCCATGGCGGTGGGTAGAGCTTGTGGGAGAGCTGCTGGGTGGCCTGCGGGCCATGTGGGGTGTCTGAGGGGTGGTCTCCGTGCCATGTCATGTCGGGTGCCATGAGCCCCCCTGAAGTCCTGCTGCAGGACCCTTCGATGGTTGCCCTGCTGCGGCAGGTGCCTTGGGGACCTGTTAACTGAAGAGCCTTTTATAGGAGCAGACTGGGGCGTGGAGCACAGACCCTTATAACTGAACGTGATTGCCATGATCTCACGGAAAGTCTTATTGTCTTTCCTCAGTAGGCAGATAATGCGTGCTGTGCCTGAGATGCAGAGATATGGCCTTGGGCAGTCCTGTGCCTGGTGCTTTCAGGGCTTCCCTGTAGCTCTGCTCACCGTGGAGACAGAGGGGAGAGGAGGCAGGCTTTAAACCCGCCAAGCTCGGCTAAGTGTTTATTGCATTTCACCCTGTGCAGGGAAATTGTCCAGTAGGAGTAAGGAGCGAATCCAGGAGCGATGATGTTTCCTCCTTCTCGGGGTTGGGGGGGTTGGTGGTCCCCGGGAACAGAGGGCGCCCCTTTCTGGGCCTGCTCCCGGGACAAGGCCTGAGTCCTGGGTGGGTGAGGTCTGGGCATGGGTGCCTTGAGTTTCCTGCTGGCGCCTGTCCCTTAGGACTCTCCGGGCCTCTAGTTTAAAAGGCTTTACTTTTCTACAATATGCTCTCTGACCAATATAGAATGAAATTAGAAATCAATACTATAGAAGTTTTAAATTACTGCATATATTTAAGCAATCTTCAAGTAAAAAAAATCACAATTGATGTTCAAAAGTATTTTGAGTTGAATGATGTGAAAATATAACACATAAAAATTGGTAGAATTTTAAAAATCAATGCATAGAAAGAAGTTTAAAATTGTACTAGAACTCCTGTACTAGAAGAGGAGGAAAGTCTAAAGTCAATGACCATCATTTCTAACTGAAGAAACCAGGAAAAGAAAGTGATCCTCCAGTAAGTAGAAGAGTATCAATAAATTATAAGAAAAGGAAAAAGTAAGAAATGTGAAAAGTTTTATTTTCTTAGAAAGATCTACCAGATTAAGTTCTACTTAGATATATCATGAATTAAAGAGAGTGAAGTCGAATACCAAAAGCAGTAATGAAATAGTAGGTTACTGAAAGATAGGCTCCATCTATGAAAACAAATGAAAATTTAAAAATTAAAAAAATGTGTTGCAAATGATAAAATTTGGTTTCAATGAAATTAGAATTTTAGAAAATTGTCCTCTACATACCCTTAGGACCTCCCAGTAATGAAAGACTTCTTTGCTAGAATGGTTAGTGAAATAAATGAATGTGTTTCACATTTTTATTGTGTAAGAAATATTTCATATTTGAAAGTTCACCAAATATGTAAATCAATATTTTCTAGATGAGCAGTATACAATGTTACAAAATCATGCATGGATGTGAAAAAATTCAATGTTTTTTATTCAATGAATTTAAATTTAACATAATATGAAAGATCTTTTTATATTTTCAGATTATAAATTGTGATTATTTTTTATAAGTAACCACTGTTGATTTTTTTTAGAATTTCAATATTATGAAGAAGTATTAATGATTACCTAAAACTGCTAATCAAATATTCCTTCCAATTTTTGGCAATATGTCTGTGTAAGGCTCTCTTTTCTCTAAAGAATGAATGAAGACTCAGGTAGAAAATTCCAGCTTTTTCTTAACATGCTAGGTTTAAAGAGATTTTCATAAGTCCAAAACAATGTCTAATTATGCCCTGGTTTTAGAAATGGACAAATTTTGTACAAAATGTTCAGAATTCATTAGGTTTAATAAATTAAATAATTATTTAAACTTGCATCCCTTTTAATTTCTAATATGGTAAATATATATGTATATATTTGAATATATGTCACTTAGAAATTTCGTTGTATTTTCATTATTGTTAAGAGTATAAAGGGTCACAAAAAAACAGCAAAAAATTTGAGAAAAAATTGAGAAGTGACTATTCTATGGATATATAAATTCCATTAAATTGTGTTTTCAAAAGCTCAGGAGACCTCAGGTGCCATATTTTTGGCATGTATTTTGCCCACCAGAATCCTCTTTTTAGTTCTCTATTTTCATGGAAATAAAGACACTATGGCTTTATTAGATGCCTGTTGATCATTATTTATTTATTATATGCCTGTCCATCATCCTGGGACATTGTTCAAGTTTCATTTCACAGAGTCAGATGTGATCCATCATTATTTCTGTGATTCACCTCAAATTTTTCAGATATCCTCTTCAAATGTTAGGTTTTCTGAAGCTTCGTCCTGGCTATGAGTGCTTGCCTTGTTTTAGTATATTCTGCCTTTTTGCTTATGTCACATATTTATACATTTTCAACAGTGCTTAGGATGAGTTCTGTGGAAGCCTGTAACAAAGCCTTACAGACTTTAACAAAACAAAGTCTTATCCGCACGTACCCCAGCGTTGTCAACTCTCATTTTGTTTGTAACATCTGGGGTGGCTGCTGTCTTAGGTCCCATTGAAAATAAAGCTTCTCCTAAAACTCTTCTCACACCCTGTGTTACTTGCTGGTGTTACATTCATAAACCCTATCATCTAAGACTGATATCCTAGGCAGAATTTTCAACACATGTGTTTAGTTCCCAAACAGGGAATTTACAGATTAAACATTTTTAAAAAATAATTCCAAAGAAGTTTAATTTATACTTGATATTTTTTCACAAAATTATCTAGTTTAACTATTTTGTTTGTTTATATATTTTTTGTGTTGGCTACATGTAAGCTAGTGAATTTTATAAACCTGTGTGAAAGTTTTTCATACCCAATACCAACTTTGTTAAATTCATACATTCTTCTTAAAATAAATTCCACATTGTAGTATGTCTTTTAATATTTGAGATAATTTTAAACTAAAAATAAAGAATACCATCATATGAAGAGCACTATGTCTTTGTAGGAATATCTTGACAGATGCCTATACCTTTGAGAGAACTTCAAATTACTGGATACTGCCATCTTGGAAGAAAATATTGTGTGCTTTGGGTCAGAGAAATCTACTGTTTAAATTTCTTTTCTTGCATTCATTCTTGTCCTGTGACTACATAATAAAATAATAGAACAGAGTCACAACTACACAATGAGGAAAAGTTAATGTTGGAAAACAGGAAGAGATGCTTTCCTCATTGAATAGGTATACTATTAAAACCCTGCCTGCCCTTCAATTCAGTTATTATTGGGATGCTTTTGTTCTTTCCTGAGTTCTTGATGGAAAGATGCATGCTAAGTGCAATTCATTTAAGCTTTCTTCATGATAAAGTACAAGGAATCAGTTGAGTGGGGTGAGATGTAGTAATAAATAATATGTGATTTTGCTCTCAGTATACCACATTACTAATACCATTTGATACACTTTTCCAACCAATAAGATTTTCAAACATATCCTGTCAAGATGGAAAGGGTTTTGTCATTCTTTCCAAAAGTCTTTTTTCTCTAATCTTTATTGTTTCTTTCCTTAAGCTTGCTTTGGGATTAGTTTGCTGTTCTTTCTCTAGTTCCTCCAGGCTTGTAGTTAACTCTTTGATTTTTGCACTACTTTACTTTTCTTTTTCTAAAATTATTTTCAAAGATGTTCTCTATTATAGAAAAATTACATAAAAATTATAGGGGATTCCCATATACCCCATCACCTTCCCCCCTCACATTTCCCCCTATTAATAACGTATTACATGAGTGTGGTATATTTGTTACAACTGAACAAATATTAGAGCATTGGTAATAACCATGGTCTATAGTTTATGTTATGGTTTTGCACTGTATAATTTTAAAGGTTTTGACAAAATGTATAATGGTCTGTATCGATCATTCCAATATCATGCAGAGCTATTCCAATGCATTAAAAAGCCCTATGTTCCACATATTCTTCCCACCTCCTCCCCTAAGAACATCTGGTAACCACTATCTTTACATCAACAATACAAGTTCTTCTGTTAATACAATAATGTACCTATTTTGTTCCATGGTTGCATTCCCCCTTATATTTGTTCATTCTTCAAACTTGAGGATTTTGGGATGGTGATAGCTGTTCTGCTTCAGATTGAGTTGCGGCTTAGATTTCATGGGACAAATGCAAGGAAATCTTTTTCCTTCAGTTGTAGATATTCTGCTTTTTGGGATGGGAGTTGTCTATCATCATCATTTAGGCAGTTGTCCTGGGTGAGTCCAATGAACTGGAGACTAGGTGTTGGCTACAACTCTGCTGAGATTCAGGGCTTAACTGGGATATGAACAGATAGAAGATTTAAGGCTCTGGGACATATATCTGACATTTATAGTGCTAATTATAGGTTCAAATAAAATGGGTAGATGAATCATGTGTAGGGTAATTATAAATGATCCTAACTCTCTTACATTGGGGAAATAGGATATTCCATATTCCAAGGTAAGGCCCACTGATGGGGAGTTGATTTCATGGGGTTGTTTGCCTTGCTTAAAGTGTCCAGATATCTCCAGAGCCCTCAGGAGCATGTGGATTTGTGGCTTTGTATTCTGTGGCAGGTAGTGAGATCCATCTGAATTCTGCATAAACGTAAACTCTGGAATGACCTCCTGACTCACTTTGAAATCTCATAGTTGTAAAACTCTTTTCTATTTCATTTTTCTCTCTTTTGGTCAATGTCTTATTTCAAATGCATTGCTGGTTGGCCCTTGGTAATAATCCCTTTGTGCTAGGTAGGCTCATCACTGGAGATAAGGTTGTGAGTTTGTTTGCTGAATTTGACTTAGACAGATGCTACATTTGAATAACAAGGACATTTTTCAGGAGGTAACTCTTAGGTAATAGATATTTTTAGGCTAAGTTTAAATTTTGCAAGTATAAAGTTCATAAGTACAAGCATTAATATAGATGGCTTTACTTCACTCATCATAAGGTCTTTGAATTTCATCCATTTTACATGTGTCAAGACTTCATTCCTCCTTACATCTTAGTAATATTCCATTATATATATATATATACCATATTTTGTTTATCCATTCATCAATTTATGGAAACATGGGTTGTTTCCAACTTTGGGCAGTTTGAATATGCTGCGATGTACATTGGTGTCCAATGTTCATGTCCTTAATTTCAGTTCTTCTCAGTATGTGCCTAGTAGTGAGATTGCCATATCACATCATAATTCTATACTTAACTTTCTGAGGACCTGCCAAACCTACCTCCAACAGTGGCTGCACCTATCTACATTCCCACCAGCAGTGGATGAGTTCCAATTCCTCCATATCCTGTCCAATGCTTGTTGTTTTCTGTTTTTTTTTTTTTAAAGATTTTATTTATTCATTTATCCCCCCCTTGCTGCTTTTGCTCGCTGGGTCAGCTAACCACGCTGTGCAGGCGGGCCTGCCTTCACCAGGAGGCCCCAGGAACCGAACCCGGGGCCTCCCATATGGTAAACGGGAGCCCTACTGATTGAGCCACAGCCGCTTCCCTTGTTTTTTTTTAATAGCAAAGAGTCTAATAGGTTTAAGATGATATCTCATTGTAGTTTTTATTTGAATTTCTCTAATAGCTAGTGATATTAAACATATTTTCATGTGCTTTTTTAGCCAATTGTATTTCTACTATGGAAAAGTTTCTGCTAAAATTTATTGCCCATTATATAAGTGGGCTGCTTGTCTTTTAATTTTTGATATATAAGGTTTCTTTATTTATGCTGGATAGTAGGCCTTTATCACATAGGTCATTCCCAAATATTTTCTCCCAATCAGTAGGCTGCCTTTTCACTTTTTTTTTTTTTTTTTTAAAGATTTTATTTATTTATTCATTTATCCCCCCCTTGCTGCTTGTGCTCGCTGGGTCAGCTAACCACGCCTTGCGGGCGGGCTTGCCTTCACCAGGAGGCCCCGGGAAACGAACCCGGGGCCTCCCATATGGTAAACGGGAGCCCTACTGATTGAGCCACAGCCGCTTCCCCTTTCACTTTTTTTGACAACTCCTTAGAAGCACAAAATTTTCAAATATGAGGAAGTCCCATTCATCTATATTTTATTTCATTCCTAGTCCTTTGGGTATGAATTTATGAAACCATTTCCTACTACCAGATCCTATATATGCTTCCTATATTATCTTCCAGGATCTTTATGGTCTTGGTTTTTATATTTAGGTCTTTGATCCATATTGAGTTAATTTTTGTATAGGGCATGAAATTGTGATCCTCTTTCATTCTTTTGGATAAGGATATCAATTTCTCCAAGCACCATTTTTTTTTAAGAGACTATTCTATCCCTGTTGATTGGGCTTGGTGGCATTATCAGTAGCCTCTATATGCATGGATCTATATCTGAACTCTCTATTTTGTTCCTTTAGTCAGTATCTCTATCCTTGTGTCAACACCATGCAGTTTTGTCCACTATAACTTTGCAGTATGCTTCAAAATCAGGTAGGGTGATTTCTCCAATATTGTTTTTCCTTTTCAAATTTTTTTGGCTATTCCAGGCCACATACCCTGACAAGTAAATTTAATAATAGGCTTTTCCAGTTCAGTAAAAAATGCTGTTGGAACTTTCATTGGGATTGCATGAAATCTATTTATTTCTCTAGGATAGATATAGTAAAAATATTGTTTTTACTTCTAATCCATGACCATGGAATATTCTTCCATTTATTTATGTTTTCTTTCATTTTCTTAACAATGTTATGTGGTTTTCTATGTACAAGTCATTTATATACTTAGTTAAAGTTTATTCCTAGATATTTTATTCTTTTAGTTGCTATCATAAATGAATTTTTTTCTGATTTCCTCTACAGATTGCTCATTATTAGCATACAGAAAAGCTACTGATATTTGCATGTTGGTCTTATATTCCCCCACTTTACTGAACTTATTTATCAACTCCAGAATCTTTGTTGTAGATTGTTCAGGAATTTTTAGGTATATGAACATGTCATCTGCAAATAATGAAATTTTTACTTCTTTCCAATTTGGGTGTTTTTTATTCCTTTTTCTTCTCTATGTGCTGAAGAAAATATTTCTAATAAAATGCTAAATGAGAGTGGTGACAGTGAGCATCATCCTCTTGTTCCAGATCTTTGAGAGAAAGCCTTTAGCCTTTCACCATTGAGAGTGATGTCAGCTGTGGGGGTTTCATATATGTCCTTTATCATGTTAAGGAAGTTTCTTCTAATCCTAGTTTTTGAAGTGTTTTATTATTCTGAATTCTGTATTTTGGTGAATGCCTTTTCTGAATCAGTAGAGATTAGCATGTCATTTTCCCCCTTCAAACTGTTTATGTGGAATATGTATTACATTAATTGATTTTCTTATGTTGAATCATCCTTGCTTACCCATGATAAAACCCACTTGATCATGGTGTATAATTCGATCGATATGGTGTTGGATTCGATTCGCAAGTAATTTCTTTTAGATTTTAGCATCTAAGTTCATTAGAGAGATTGTTGTTGTATTATTTTCCTGTAGCATCTTTATGTGGCTTTCGAATGAGGGTGATGTTGCCATTGTAGAATGAGTTAGGTAATGTTAAATCCACTTCTATTTTTGGAAGAGTTTGAGCATGATATGTGTTAGTTCTTTCTGGAATGATTGGAAGAATTCACCTGTGAAGTCATCTGCTCCTAGGCTTTTCTTAGTTGGGAGGCTTTTCATGACTATTCAATCTCAATACTTGTGATTGGTCTGTCAAGTTCTTCTATTTCTCCTTTCATCAATGTAGATTGCTTGTATGTTTCTAGAAATTTGTCCATATCATCTAAATTGTCCAAATTGTTGGAAAAAATAACTCTTATGATACTATTTCTGTGGTTCAATGATGATATCCTTTCTCTGATTTATTATTTTATTTATGTGCATCTTCTCTCTTTTTTTCTTTGTTAATCTACCTAAGGGTTTTTCATTTTTATTCATCTTCTCCAAGAACCAGATTTTGGTTTGGTTAATTCTTTCTAATATTTCTTTTATTCTCAAGTTCATTTGATTCAGCTCTAATCTTTGTTATTTACTTTCTCCTGCTTGGTTTGTGATTGTTTATTGTTATATTTCTAGTTCCTTCAGTTGTACAATTGCATCTTTGATTTGAGCTCTTTCTGCTTTATAAATGTAGGGATTTAGGTCTATACATTTCTCTCTCAGCACTGACATAGCTGCATCTCATAAATTTTCATATGTTGCCTTCTCATTTTCATTTGCTTCAAGGTAGTTACTGAATTTTATGGCAATTTTCTCCTTGGCCTACTGATAATTTAAGAGATTTTTGTTTAACTTACATACATTTGTGCCTATTGAAGTTCTTCTTCCTTTATTGATTTGTTGCTCCTTTCTGTTGTGGTCAGAGAAAGGGCTTTGTATAATTGCTCTCTTTCTAAATTCATTGAGATTTTTTCTATAACCTAGCATGTGGTCTGTCCTATAGAATGTTGCTAGAGCCCTCAAGAAGAATGAATATCCTGCTCCTTTTGAGTAGAATGTTCCATATAAGACCATATTGTCTACTACCACTAATGTAGTATTCAAGGTCTCTTTATGAGCCTCTGTTGAGAGGTTCTGTCTAATGGAGATAATGGTGTATTGAAGTCTTCCCACTATGATTGTTGAGGCATCTTTTTCTCCTCTCAATTTTTCCAGTGTTTGCCTCACGTATTTTGGAGCACCTTGTTAGGTGCATAGATATTTATGATTGTTCTTTCTTCTTCATAGACTGAACGTTTTATTAATATATAATGTCTTTCTTTTTCTTTTATAACAGTTTTGCTTTCAAAGTCTACTTTGTCTGATATTACTATAGCTATCTCAGCTCTTTTTTGGTTACTGTTTGCATGGAAAAACATTTTCCAACTTTTCACTTGAAAGCTATTTGTGTCCTTGTTTCTAAGGTGAGTCTCTTGTAGAAAGTATATAGTTTGATCCTATTTTTTATCCATTCTGTCAAGCTGTGCCTCTTAATTGGAGTTTAACCCATTAACATTTAATGTTAGTATTGTAAAGGCAGTATTTACTTCAAGAATTTTTTCTTTAGGGTTTTATATGTCGTACCATATGTTTTTTCCCTCTTTTTACCATTTTAGTTACCCTTATTAGTAACGTTCATTTCTACTCTGTTCTCCAAACCACTCTCTCCTGTCTTTTCCTTTCAGCCTGTTGAATTCCCTTTAGTATTTATTGAAGGGCAGGACTCTTTCTGACAAATTATCTCAATTTCTGTTTATATCTGAATATTTTGATCTCTCCCTCATTATTTCAGGACAATTTTGCTGGATAAAGAATTCTTAGCTGGCAGTTTTTCTGTTTCAGTACTTGAATGTGTCAAACTATTTCTTTTTTCCCTCCATGGTTTCAGATGAGAAATAAGCACTTAATCTTATTGCATATCCTCTGTATTTGATGGGTTGCTTTTCAATTTCTGCTTTCAGGATTCCCTCTTTATCTTTGATATTTGGCACTCTCATAAGTATATGTCTCTGAGAAGTTCTGCTAGAATTTATTCTGTTTGGAGTACACTGCTCTTCCTGGAAATGTACATCTATGAACCACATAAGGGTTGGGAAATTTTTCAGCCATTATTTTCTCAAAGTCTCTTTCTACCCTATTTCATTTCCCTTCTCTTCTCCCTCTGGTACACCTATAATGTGCATGTTTCTGAAATACATGCTGTTATTCAATTCCCTGAGACACTGCTGAATTATTGCATTTTTTCTCTATTTATTATTCTATCTGCATAACTTTGTATATTCTGTCTTTTAATTCACTAATACTTTCCACAGCCTGTTCACATCTGCTGTCGTGTGCTTCTTTTGAATGTTTCATCTCTAATATTGTGCTCTTCATTACCATAAGATCTGTTATTTTTTTATGTATATTTATAATTTCTTCTGTATGCATACCCAGTGTCTTCTTTTTTTTTTTTTTTTTAATTATGGGTAAAAATCAAAATTCTCACAATACATGCAAATATTTGCAAAATGATATATAAATATATATGCATATATGTGTATTTGCTTACAAAAATGTTATATATATATATATATATATATATATTTTTTAAGAGGTGCTTAGATTACCTAAAATATTACACGGAACCCACTGGGATTCCCATGTTGCCCACCTCCCACACCTCCCACCACATCCCACACAAACATCTCCCACAGTGTGACCCACCACCCTCAATGAACTTACACATCCTGGAGCCTTGCCACCAACCATAGACCACAGTTCACACTGTAGACCACACTCTATCCCACTCAGTTCTGAGTGGTGTGTGCTGATTTAAAATGGCCTACATCCATTGCCACATAAGTACTCAGGATAACCTCCAACTCCCAAAGAAGCCCCTGTATTTCAACTGCTCATCCCCTCCCTACCCCAAAAGTGTCAAGTGGCCACTGGCTCCACCTCATTGTTATAATTTCTTGCATTGCTAGAATCACCATATGTGAACAAGAGAATACCATCAAGTCCAATCTAGTCCATAGTTCTTCCCCCAATCCAGAGGGGACTGGGATGGTGATGTCCACTCCAACTCCAAGTGAGAGAGGGCTTATATCCCATGGATATGGTAGGTGGGATGATCCTGCCTGCAGATGCAGGCCCTCTCCATTCCCTGGGATGGCCATTGCCCATCGTTGTCTCCTCACCAGGTGACTTGGATGAGTCCATTGAGCTGTAGGGCAGGAGTTGCAGCTCCACCTAGATTTCATGAACACCTGGCACATAGGTAGGCGGGAGGCTCCAGTGTCTGGAAGTATACCTAAAAACTCCAGCATCGCATATAGGTTTGAATAGAAGGGACTGGTGAACCATGTGCAGGGAGGACTTATTTGAGTCTAATTCTGTCACTCTCAGGAGCACAGATTCCAAAATAGAACCCACTGATAAGGCATCAGTCTCTGGGGCTATCCCCCCTTATATAGGACCAGGGTGTCTCCAGAGCTCTCAGGAACCCCTCTGTGTGGGGTGATAGGCACTTAGATGTTCTATGAGCTCCTACTGAGGTGTGCATAAGAGTTACCTCTGGGATGACCTCCCGACTCTCTTTGAAGTCTCTTAGCCACTTGAACTCATTTGTCTTTACCATTTCCCCCTTTTATTCAAGGTCTTTTTCCAGTTGTGTTGCCAGTTGGCACTTGGTATTAATCCCTCGCTGCCAGGGAGGCTCATCCCCGGGAGTCATGTCCCACGTTGGGGGGAAGGTAATGCAATCATATGCTGAGTTTGGCTTAGAGAGAGGCCACATTTGAGCAACAAGGAGGCTC
>JAKSZT010053874.1:337199-383702 GCA_026826555.1 Tolypeutes matacus
AAAAAAAAAACATATAGCAAAGATAAACCTAAAGAAAATATGGCTAAGGTAAGTAATTCATTGAAATTAATTACATTAACTATTAATGGATGAAACTCACCAGTCAAGAGACACAGATTGGCAGAATGGATAAGTAAATATGAACCATCCATATTATGTCTACAAGAAACCCACCTTAAACCCAGGGATGAAAGGAGGCTGGAAGTGAATGGCTGGAAAAAAAATTTTAAAAACAAAAAACAACCAAAAAAGGTTGATATTTGCTATAAAAATATCGGACAAAACAAACTTTAAATGCAAAATATTGTAAGAGACATAGAAGGCACTATATATTAATAAAAGGGGTAATCGATCAAGAAGAAAGAACAATCATAAACATTTATGCACCTAACCAGTTCACTTCCAAATACATGAGACAAACACTGGAAAAGCTAAGTGGAAAACAGATGGCTCTACAATTATGTATGTGACTTTAATACACCATTATCGCCTTTAGACAGAACATCACAACAGAGAATCAATAAAGACACAAAGACTTTGAATAATACATTACAGGAACTGGACTTAATATACATATACAGAACATTTCACCCAAATACAGCAGAATATACATTTTTCTTGAGTGTGCATGGATCTTTCTCCAGATTGGACCACATGCTAGGCCACAGAACAACTCTCAATGAACTCAGAAAGATCAAAATTATATAAAGTAATTTCTCTGACCAAAATGGAATGTAGTTGGAAATCAGTAAGGGACAGAGAAAAAGATTAGGCACAAATATATGGAAGTTAAACAACACACTCTTAGACAAACAGTGGGTCAAGGAGGAAATCTCAAAAGAATTCACTGACTACTTTGGAAAGAAGGAAATTGATAACACAACCTATTCAAACCTATGGGATACAGCAAAAGCAGTACTGAGATGGAAATTCATAGACATAAATGTTTATATTTAAAAAGAAGAAAGAGCTAAAATCCAAGTCGTAAGAGCACACCTGCAGTAAATAGAAAAAACAACAACAACAACAACAACAACAACAAACTAACCCCAAAGGAAGTAGAAAAAAAGAAATCACAAAGATTAGAGCAGAACTAAATGAAATTGAAAATTAGAAAGGACTAGAAAAAAAAATAAATTAAACCAAAATCTGGTTCTTCTTGAAGATATTTAACATTGACAAACCTTTAGATGGACTAACAAAGAAAAAAAAGAGAGAGAGAAGATGCAAATACATACAATAAGAAATGAGGAAGGGGATATCACCACTGACCCCACAGAAATAAAGAGTATCATAAGGACATTCTTTGAAAAATCATATGCCAATAAGATGGACTATTTAGAGGAAATGGACAAATTCCTAGAAACACACAAGCAGGTCACATTGACAAGTTGACAAGGGAAGTGATTGATGAACTCCACAGACCAATCACAAGTAACAAGATAGAATTAGTCATCAAAAGCCTCCAAATGAGAAGAACCCATGAAGAGACAGCTTCACAGGTGAATTCTACCAAACATTCCGGAAAGAACTAACACCAATCTAGCTTAAATTCTTCCAAAAGAGAGAAGTAAAAAGAAAATTGCCTAACTCATTCTATGATGCCAAATTAAACCCTCATACCAAAGCCAAACAACAATGCCACAAGAAAGGAAAACTATAGATCAATCTCTCTAATGTACCTAGATGCTAAAATCCTCAACAAAATATTGCTAACCATATTCAACAATACATCAAATGAATTATACACCATGACCAAGTGGTTTTCATCCCCGTTATGCAAGAATGAGTCAACAGAAGAAAATCAATCAATGTAATACACCACATACAGTGATTGAAAGTAAAAAACCACATGAGCATCTCTATACATGCAGAAAAAGCATTTGACAAAATACAGCAACCTTTCCTGATAAAAACACTACAAAATTTAGGAATGGAAAGAAATTTCCTCAACATGATAAAGGGTATATATGAAAAACCAACAGCTAACATCATATTTAATGATGAAATCATAAAAGCTTTCCCTCTAATATCAGGAAATAGACAAGGATGCCCACTTCACCACTTCTATTTAACATTATGTTAGAAGTACTTCTCGAGCACTTAGGCAAGAGAGAGATATAAACAGCATAAGAAATGGAAAGGAAGAAGTAAAAAATTCACTATTTGTAGATGACATGATCCTATACATAGATAGCCCTGAGAAATCTACAACAAAGCTTCTAGAGCTTAAAAATGAGTTCAGTAAAATTGAAGATTATAAGATCAATGTGCAAAAATCAGGAGCATTTCTATACACCAAAAATGAGCAATCTGAGGAGGAAATCAATAAAAAAAGTCTCATTTGCAATAGCAACTAAAAGAATCAATTACTTAGGAATGAATCCAATTAAAGTTGTACATGACATGTGCAGAAAACTACACAGCACTTTTAAAGGAAAAATATTCCCTGTTCATGGATAGGAAGACTAAATATCTTTAAGATGTCTATCCTAACCAAACTGACCTACAAATTTAATGCAATCCCAATAAAAATCACCACAGCATTTTTTACTGAATTGGAAAAACTAACTACAAAATTTGTTTGGAAGGGCAAGTGGCCCAGAATAGCCAAAGATATATTGAAAAAGAAAAATGATATCAGAGGAATCACATTACCTGATTTTAAAACATACTACAAAGCTGCATTGGTCAAAACTGCATAGTACTGGTGCAAGGATAAACATAAAGACCAATGGAAATGAGTTGACAGTTCTGATATAGATTCTCACATGTACAGTCAACAGATATTTGACAAGGTCATCAAGTACATTCAACTAGGAGAGAATGGCCTCTTCAACAAATGGTGCTTAGATAATTGGATATCCATATCCAAAAGAATGAGAGAGGAACACCATGTAACACTGTATACAAAAATTAATTCAAAATGGATCAAAGTTCTAGGTATAAGAGAAAAGACCATTAAGACCTTGGAAGATGATGTAAGGAAGCATCTACAAGATCTTGTAATAGGAAATGTTTACATGAACTTTAAATGCAAAGTACGAACAATGAGAGAAAAAAATAGATAAATGGGACCTCCTCAAAATCAAAAACTTTTGCAACTCAAAGAAGTTTATCAAGAAAGTGAAAAGGCAGGCTAATGAATGGGAGAAAATACAGGAGTATTTTGGGGACTTGGGAATTGTCCCGTATATTATTGTAACAACAGATACAGGCCATTATATATCTTGCCATAACCTACAGAATTGAGTGGGAGACAGTGTAAACTACAATATAAACTTTAATTAACACTTAGAGGCAATGCTCCAAAATGTGTTCATCAATTGCAATGAATGTACCTGAGTAATGAAGGATGTTAATGTGGGAAAATGTGGGAGGTGTGGGGAGTGGGGCATATGAGAATACCCTATATATTTTAGTTTGACATTTGTATAATCTAAAGTATCTTTTTAAAAATATAAAAAAAATTAAATTAAAAATATAACACCCATTCACTGCTGGAGGGAATATAGAATGGTGCAGGCACTGTGGAGGACAGTTTGGTAGTTTCTCAGGAAACTAAGTATAGAATTGCCATATGATCCACCAACCTTATTATTAGGTATATACCAGAAAGATTGCAAATTGGTGTTTTAGTCAATATTCTCTAGGGGAAAAGAATCAATAGGAGATATCTGTAATAGTATGAGATTTTATGAAAGTCTCTCGTGTGAATGTGGCAATGAACAAGTCCAGGTTCTGCAGGCAGGCTGCAAACCAGGGGCTCGAATGAAAGTCCAATGAAGGTCCTTGATGAGTTTTCATTAGATTGTGGCTGCACAAACATGAGCTGGGAAATTCTCTCTGAATATTGAAATCACTTTCCCTTTTAAGGCATTCAACTGATTGGATAAAATATCACTCATTGTTGATGGCAATCTCCCTGGTGATTGTAGATGTAATCAGCCATCTATGCAGTAAACACACTGATTACTAAATCTCATAAATGTCCTTCTATTACAATTAGCCCAGTGCTTGCTTGACCAAACAACTAGGCACAATTACCTGGCTGAATTGACCCATTAGCCTAACTTTCCCAGTCCACCCCTTGTCAACTCGCAAATAATACACATTACCTTAAACCATACTTAGTTTCTAAGTAAAAACAATAACAGACATGCATATATATATATATATATTTCTGCCTTACAATGCATGAATTCCATACAGAATAGGGTGCAAGTCCTTGGGTAATATTCAATCTTTAACTTGACATCCTTAGATATTATGACATGAAACTAATACAACTTGTCATATGATAAGGGAAAAGGTTGAGGAAGAAACAAATCTGTTTTGTTTACATATAAAATCATACTCATTATGGAACAAGGAGGAAAGATTCACGACTATTACAGTCCTTGTTTCTGTAACTGGTCAAAGTTCATATTTATCACTACCTTCTTCCACTACTCATTCCATGTTCCCATTACCTTCAGCAAGAGCTTAAGCTGGCTGTGGTTTTTTGCCTAATGGGGTGACCCAAACTTTCATTCTTGATGATTCTGGACCATTGTTAGTCCTGCTTGGATTGTGTTGCAATTTTCCACTGACTTTCATCACATGGCATGGCAGTACTAGGAGATGCCCTAGAGGATCTCCTGTATTCCAGGCAAACACTTCTTTTCCCTTATTATGTAGATGCACTGCTATTTTCCCTTGGTAGTCAGGATCAATCATCCCAGCCAGTACAGTAATTCCCTTCTTTGCCTGTTGATTCAGAGGTAAGAGGACCCCAAATTGGCCAGGCGGTAGCCTTAACTTCCAGCTCATTGGAATCACTGTTTTGTTTCCTAGTGGCCAAACTCTTCTTTTTGTAACTAAGACCTCTAGACCAGCAGAACTTAAGTTTGCAGGGACAGGAAGCATAAATTTTCCTAGAGGGTTACTAGTGGTAGTAGCGAGTGGTGCCACTCTCATTTTTCCCCCTTGATTCCTGGACCCATGAATCCTGGTTATGAAAGAAAGAGCACCATAGAGAGGGCTCCAATTTAGAGCACACACAATCTCCTAGAGAACATTGCCCAGGTTTGTAGTGTATTGTCACTTAGTTGGTACCATAATTGATTCTTCAAAAGGCCACTTCACCATTCTATCAATCCAGCTGCTTCAGGGTGATGGGGAACATGGTAAGACCAGTGAATCCCATGGGCATGTGCCCATTCCCACACATCATTTCCTCTTAAATGAGTTCCTTGATCAGAAGCAAAGCAGTGTGGAATGCCATGTCAGTAGATAAGACATTTGGTAAGTCCACAGATAGTAGTTTTGGAAGAAGCATTGCATGCAGGAAATACAAACCCATATCCTGAGTATTTGTCTATTCCAGTTAAAACAATTCACTGCCCCTTCCATGGTGGAAGTGGTCCAATGTAATCAAACTGCCACCAGGTAGCAATCTGATCACCTTGGGGAATGGTGTCATATCAGGGGGCTAAGTATGGGTCTCTGCTGCTGGCAGACTGGACACTAAGCAGTAGCTGTAGCCAAGTCAGCCTTGGTGAGGGGAAGTCTTTGTTACTGAATACATGCATGACCTCCATCCCTACCTCCATGGCCACTTTGTTCATGAGCCCTTTAGGCAATTTCAGAAGTGGCTGGGGAAAGAGCCAAAGGATTAGCCACAGAGTGGGTCCTCTTATCCCCTTGATTACTAAAACTTTCCTTTTCTGAAATCACCCTCTGGTCAGCATTCATTTGGGACAGAAATATTTTCATGTTTGTCTTCCACTCAGAGCAGTTTATCCACATACCTCTTCCCCAGATCTCTTTGTCACCAGTTTTCCAATCATGTTCTATCCAAGTCCTTGACCATCCAGGCAAACCATTGGCAACAGCTCATGAATCAGTGTTCAAATGTACCTCCAGCCAACCAGGTGCACTGCTCAAAGTTCTGCCCACTGGGAGGATTTGCCCTCACCACTGTCCTTCAAGGATGTCCCAGAAAAAGACTGCAGTGCTGTAGTCTTTTGGGTGGTACCTGCATATCATGCAGAACCATGTGTAAACCAGGCCCAAGTTTTCTCTTCTTCAGTAAAGTGAGGTCAAAGCTGTGGGCTGGGAAAAAGAAGGTAACATGGTAGGGGTGGTGACCATGGGCATTTGGGCTACTTCCTCTTGTAACTTACTTGTGCCTTCAGGACCCGCTCAAGCCCTGTCTTGTATATACCACTTCCACTTTATTATGGAGAACTACTGAGGATGCCCAGCTTTATTGTTTGATGGGTCAGACAATACCATGCTCATGATAGGCAACTCAAATCTCATGGTAACTTGATGGCCGATAGTTAAGCATTCAGTCTTTATTAAGGCCCAGTAGAAGGCCAAAAGCTGTTTCTCTAAGAGAGTAGTTATCTGGAGAGGATGGCAAGGCTTTGCTCCAAAATCCTAAAGGTTTGCATTGTGATTCTCCTATAGGGGTCTGCCAAAGGCTCCAGACAGCATCTCTGTTTGCCACTGAAACTTCCAGCACTGTTGAACCTGCCAGATCATATGACCCAACAGTAGTGCAGTTTGCACAGCAGCATGGACCTGTTGCAGAGTCTCCTCTGGTTCCAGTCCCAAATAAAAGCTAGCAGAATTTCTGGTCTCTCGGTAAATGGAGTGGAGCAGCACCCCCAAAGGAAAACTGTGTCTCCAAAATCCAAAGAGACTAACTATTGTGCCCCTTTTTTTTTGGTCATAGGAGGAGCCATATGCAACAGCTTACTCTTCACTTTAGAAGGGATATCTTGACATGACCCACACCACTGGGCACCTAGAATTTTCACTGAGGTGGAAGGACCCTATTTTTGTTGGATTTATTTCCCATCCTCTCTCATGCAAATGCCTTACCAATAAGTCTAGAGTCTTTGCTCCTTCTTGCTCACTAGGTCCTATCAACATGATATCATCAATATAATGGACCAGGGTATTGTCTTGTGGGAGGGAGAGATGATCAAGTCCCCTGTGGACAATATTATGACATATGGCTGGAATGTTGATATACCCCTGAGGCAGGACAGTGAGGGTATACTGCTGGCCTTGCCAGCTGAAAGCAAACTGTTTCTGTTGGTCCTTACTAATGGCAATTGAGAAAAAAGGATTTGCCAGATCAATACCTGCATACCAGGTACCAGGGGATGTGTTGATTTGCTCAATCAATGATACCACATCTGGGACAGCAGCTGCAATTGGAGTCACCACCTAGTTAAGTTTATGATAATTTTCTCTCATCCTCCAAGATCCACCTATTTTCTGCACAGACTAAATAGGAGAGTTGAATGGGGATGTGGTGGGAATCACCACCCTTGCATCCTTCAAATCCTTGATGGTGGCACAAATCTCTGCAATCCCTCTAGGAATCTGGTATTGCTTTTGATTTACTATTTTGCTAGGTAGGAGAAGTTCTAGTAGCTTCCACTTGGGTCTACCAACCATAATATTCCTCCCTCCACAACTCAGGGATCCAATGTGGGGATTCTGCCTGTTTCTGAGTATGTCTATTCCAATTATTCATTCTGGAACGGGGGAAATAACCACAGAATCAGTCTGCAGACCCATTAGACCCACTGTGAGATGGATCTAAGCTAAAATTCCATCAATAACCTGACCTCCAAAAGCCTCTACTCTGATTGGTGGACCACAGTGGCATTTTGGGTCTCTTGGATTTAATGTCACCTTTGAGCCAGTGTCTAAGAATCCCCAAAATGCCTGATCATTTCCTATTTCCCAATGCACAGTTACTCTGGTAAAAGGCCATAGGTCTCCTTGGGGAAAATGTGGCAGGTGTGGGGAGCGAGGTACATGGGAATCCCTTATATTTTTTATGTAACATTTATGTAATCTAAGTATATTTAAAAAATAAAATCAACAAATAATGTTAGCCCAACATCAACTCAGGATTTTCTTAATTTTATTACTGGGGTCCTTTATAAACAGAATAAATGAGACATGAAGGGAGAAAGCCACAGGGAGCAGCCAGATGCTAGATGCCAAATAAAGTGAGAATCCAGGTGAGACCACTATGTGCATTGCCCAGTGGCATTAAAGATGACAGCTAGTTAGCCCCAGAAATGCACAGTCTTCTGGGAGAAAGCATCACCTTGATCATGCCTTGATTTTGGACTTAGTCTCCTAGCCTCAAAATTGTGAGACAATAAATTCATTTAGTTTAAGATAACCCATTGCATGGTATACATTTTAGCAGCCAGGAAATGAAAACAGTTAGGGATGACAGTATATATCTTGTTATATACAAAATTGTGTAGGAGAGAGTGTAAACTACAATGTAAACTATAATCTATGATTAGTGGCAATGTTCCAAAATATATTCATCAATTGTAACAAGTGCAATATCCTAATGAAGGATGTTGTTAATGTGGAAAATGTGGGCGAGATAGGGAGCAGGGCATATGGAAATCCCCAGTTTTTTTATATAATATTTTTGTAATCAATCTTCAAAATTTTTTAAAGTATGTATTTTAAAAAAAGATAAAGTAACTTTCATACAGGATTAATTGCATTATTCTCATGAAATATAACATATATATATATATATAATACTAATACAGTGTATCAATAACCAGGTGGTTTGGAGGAAAATTACAACACATGTAAAATATTGGATAAAGTTAGTAGAAAAGTTTTGATGATGTTCTTTCATAGTTTGTATCAACTGTTTCACAACAATGCAAGGTATTGGTGGTGAGGTATTATAAGGGTGCCCTGTATGATGATATACATGTTTGTTGTGCAAGTTCACAACTTTTACTATACACTTATTACTTACGGATATTCATGTATGAATGGTAAACTTCAATAATAAAAGTTTAAAAAAGATAAAGGAGCCGGTTCCCCAGTGTTTCATTTTTCTTCACAGATTAACACTGGGCAGGGGTCAGATTACTGTCAGTGAATATGGGGGAAATTATCTTAATGTCCAGAAGCCCTGATAAAAAATTTCCTTCCTTATTTTTTTGCTAAGTCAGGGTGGTGAATAGATAGAGGGAGAGAAGGAAGGGCTAGGAGTACAAAAGAACTGAGTCAGCCTGGGGAAAGATTGTTTCAACCAAGTTCCCACAATAAAGGGGTCTTGGCAATAGCACTAGGAAAGAATCTCAGTCATGGCCGTGGTTAAGGAGTCCACTACAGGGAGGCACCTGGATTACAAATGCAGGTATGTGTATATGTATGGTTGGCCCAAGGTTTCTGGTAAATAATTCTGGAACTCCCTCCAGAAAACCATAATTTACTGAGTGTTTACTCCACCTGATGTAGAGAGGTCAAGTTTTTCTGTAAATCTGCCAAGCAAAACTTTATATCTTAATATGGTGATGGATTAAAGATTACACACAGACTTTTGGCCAAGAGCTAGACTCCTCAATTATTAATGTATGTATAATATATGATAATTTAAATATTTCATCCAAATTTTTAATCTTTTGTATAAAGTTTGTCATTTAATCATAAATTTTTGTTCTGTAATTATCTGCATACAATTTGAAAATTCATTATTTCCTTAGAAATTGAAACATCATTATGTGGATACTTCTGTTACCTTGTTGAATGATTTATTTTGACACTATCTCATATGATAGAGTTAGGTACTTATATGATATTAATATTTTCACATAATTTTTGGATTTTCTATTATTTGTATGTATTTTATAAGCTTTGTAAATGATTTTCTACTTCTTACTTTTGATATGTTGCTTTTTGCTTATATTGGTCTTTTTGGCAGTAGTGCCTTGCAAGTCAATTACTGCATGACTTTCCATGAAATTTCTACCTAGTTAAAACAGTGTTAATCTCTTTAGAAATAGGCGTGAGGGCTGTTTTTTTTCATGGGAAGCAGTTACAAGATTAACAGGCAAAGCATTATAAATTTCTTCAGATGGAGGTGGGGCGGCTGATTCCTCAGGGTAGAACTTTAAAGGTATATATGGCAAAGAAGACTCAGAATAATCTCAGGTTTTGATGTCTGCAAATCACCATTATAAGTCCATATGTCCCCATTACAATATTCAGTGGCTCATTCCATCCTAAACAATGTCCTAACTTTAACAGAATTTACATGGAAGTTTGGGAATTCAATTCATTTTTTAAATAAAGCACTGGCTCAATGAGACTCTGCATCTGATTTGAGAAATCTCCTGTCTGTAGCTACAAGAGTTTCCTTCATGTTTCACATAGAAAAAGAATTTGTGGACCTGTCCTTCCTGAAGCAATTGAACTGGGAATTTGAACACCTGGGCTTATCTTTTCCTTTCCTTTAACAGCTTTATCCAGCACATTTAGAAATCACCAGCCAACTTCTTTATACCTTTTAACTTCACAAAAATGTGATGTTATCAAATATACCGTCACCTGAGCCATTCCTCCTATAACCTTTTGAGGAAAAGTATCCAATGATAAAAACTTGTATATCTCTATTGACTCTCACTCCATGTACACTCAATTCTCTCTTGATCATTGGATGTGGAGTGATTAGTGCATGTTAATATAAGTAGATTTAGAACCAATTCTCAAAAGTCTTGACGGAGGAGTGATGTATGGGAATTCCGCACTTTATGTGAAATTGTTTTGTAAGCTCACAATTTCTCTAATTAAAAAAAAAAAAAAGAACCCATTCCCAAATCTTCAAAATCAACTTGGAAACGTCATCCTAAAGATTTTATTTCTGAAAAAATCAGATTTTTCTTACTTGAACACACAAGAGGACAACATTACATAGCTAAGTTGAGAAATGAGGCTGTCACTAACTTGAAGATACTTTAACAGAAAAAGAGATCTTAAAACTAAAGGAATTGAAACAGCCTAATAATAACTATTACCTTAGGATTACCTCCTGAAAACCTCCTTGTTACTCAAACGTGGCCTCTCTCTAAGCCAAACTCAGCAAATGAATGCACTACCTTCCTCCCATGATGGGACATGACTCCTGGGATGAGACTCCCTGGCACCCTGGGATTGCTACTAAGTACCAACCTGCAGTGATTTTGGAAAAGTCTTTGAACAAAAGGAGAAACATCAAATACAAAAGAGTTTTTATGGCTAAGAGAATTCAAAATGAATTTGGGAGATCATTCTAGAGGTTATACTTATGCATAAGTCAGGCAGATCTCACTACAAGCCACTGTGAATAAAGCCTCAAATAAGGAGATCTCCTGAGGGCTCTAGAGCCATCCAGACCCTATAGGCAAGGCACACAACCCTACAAAATCAGTACCCTGTTGGTGGGCCTTGCCTTCAAATATATGACAACCTATTTCCCCAATGTAACAGAACTATATTCATTTACAATTTCCTTACACATGATTTATTTGAGCCTATGTATAGTGTTATAACCATTAAATATATGTCTCAGAAACTTAAATCTTCAGTCAGTTCATATGCCTGTTGAGCACTGAATCTAAGCAGAATTTCAGCGAGCACCTTCTCTCCAGTTCATCAGACTCACTCAGGACAACTGATGAAATGATGATGACGAACAATGCCCATCCCCCAAAAACAGTATCTAAAGCTGCAAGCAAAACAAATCCTTCCATCTTCTCCATAAGATCTATGCCTCCTTTCAATCTGAGGTAGAGCAGACATCACAATCCCCAAATCCTCCAGGTTGAGGAATGCTCAAACATAAGGGGGGAATGCAACCATGGGCAGAATAAACATATTAATATTGTAATAAAGAAAGAACATGTAACATTGTCATAAAGATAGTGGTTACCAGTGATTCTGAGGGAAAAGGAGATATTGGTGGAAAATGGGGCATTTGTAGAGCATTGAAATCAAGTGTAACCCATAATGTAAACTATAGACCTTGGTTAGTAACAATGCTTCAAAATTTATTCATCAATTGTAACGAATCTATCACACAATTGTAAAGTTATTAAGTGGAGAAGATGTGGGAGAGGTGTTTGTGGGATATATGGAAATCCCTTATACTCTCAATATAGCTTTTCTGTAATCTACAATATCTTTAAAAATAAAGCTTATCACAACATAAAGGAAAATTTAAAGACCGTAAAATATAGACAATGCATTTAAAATTTAGTTTTGATTTGATTTTTAGATACTTTTTTGTCTTGGGAAGTAAACATTTTTGAAGTGAGCTTAAAAATTATTCTAATAGGAGTAGGGTAGGCAAGAGAGTAAGATGAGAACAGTAATATAAGGAAATCAAATTAAGATGTTATAAAATATAATCCAATAATAATGTAAAGATAGTCTGAACTTTAAAAATAATATTTGAAAATTGAACAGAAAAGTGAGGACATGAGTAAGAAATACTGCATGAAAGGAGCAGGAAGTTTGATGACATTAAATATAATTTTTGAGGAAGAATGACTAATAATTATTCCAGATATGGATGTAAAATATCATGGATTTTATACAAAGTTTGAAAGGAAATATGAATTTTGATGAAACATAAACCCTGGAAGATTTGAGATGATGAACTCTGTATTTTAACAAGTTGATCTTAACAAATTCATAACTATATAAGAACTAGAATATTTTATCAAAAAAGATGAAATTTATTGTTCCTTAAGAAAAAAAAACAAAATAGGATAAAAAACCTGTTAGCATATTTCATTGCAGCCATAAGTACAGAATTGAACCAAGGGACAATGGTCCAATATGAGTTCACATTGCAGGAGCTGGCAATTGGCAGTGCCCATACTGGTAGAGAGAACTGTTCCGCATTCAATAAAACCAACAGGCCCATGTCAGCATTAAGAAGTAGATGCTTTGGATCAGTGTATTGAAATTGTTTTTGTGATCGGTAGGAGTCATTAAGTAGGATCCTAAGATTGATGAATTATTTGTAATGAAGCAGATGGTGATATGAATTATTTGGTCAAGAAGAATGAGCATATTCCATTTCATTGCTGTCAAGTGAATGAGTTAAAACACAAATCTAGTAAGAACTCTAAGTCTACAAAGATCTAGAATCTCTAGAATACAGATTCAGGCAACCCTGTTTTGAAATGCAGTTCAGTAAAAACATTTGAGAATAAATGCGAATGGATTAGTTGTACAAATTGGATAAATAAGACTGTTGTGACCGAGTTTTGTTGTTGCTTAAACATAGACGAAACATCCAAGATGCATAACCTTTTCCTCAGAGACAAAAATATCATGAAAAAAATGATCAGTAAAAATGTACTTTCCATGTGAACAAGAAATATTTCTGGGTTTTGTATTAAAAGGTACTGAGTATCATTTTTGGTTTTGATAACTGTTTGATTATTGTAAAACTCATGAGTTCCTATGTGCGCTATAAATTTAAGGCATTAGCTGTTGTTTAGAGATTGTTTTCCATCTGTGCCATCTTCAAACATATTCTATTGTTTTTCTGAAAATAGAGCAATTTTTTTTTCTGTTTTTCTGAACATCTTTTGTTTTCTCCACTGGTTATTCATTCTTTAATTATCAACAAACTTTAAGTATTTTTATCTTTTAATACTCCATGTTTATAAAACCTGCCCATTATACCTACTTCTTTTCCAACATCCACAGACTTGATTTATAACCCAAGATCTTTATCCTACTAAATATTCCATTGACCCTTGCAAAACGTTCTTTAAAACTGATGTCTGTTTCTACAATCCTTATCCTGACTCCACAGAACTTTTAATATAACATCAATAAGACAAATATAATGCATAATGTATGCATAGCCTATATCCATCCTTTTAAGGTCATGCAGAACAATTCCAATGCCCCCATGTTACACCTATTCTCCTCTCTCCCTCCCCTCAGAATTTCTGGTGGCCACTATCTTTATATCAATGATAAATGTACTTCCATTTCTAAAATAATAATAAGTCTATAGTAGAATAATAATAAGTCTGCTTTAGTCCATTGTTCATTCCCCAATCTTGAGGATTTGGGGATGATAATCCCCACTTTGTTTCTAATTGAGAGGGGGCTAAGATCCCATGGGGCAGATGGATGGAACTATCTTGCTTACAGTTGCAGACACTCTGTTCCTTGGGATGAGTGTTGTCCATCATCGTCTCCTTGTATCTTTAAATACAAGGAGGCAGATTGGAGTACATATAGTTCCAGATTTAGGGGATATTCACTATTCAAAAATAATTCAGGGTGGCAAATGTACACTCCCACTTTGAAGAGTATTGAGCCCAGAAATGAAAAGTTACCATTTCCCTGATAGAAAGTCAAATTGTGGTCATTAAAAATGAAACTGAATAAAGGAATATCACTGTATCAGAAATAAGAAAAGCTAACCAGAAGTGTCCTTTTGATAAAAGCATTGGTCATCCAGGATTTAATTACCTTGGGGAGATTGAGCCTCCCTTTGAATACATAACAAATAATACAGTACCTGATATTGAAAATGAGTTATTATTCAGATATTACAGGTGAACCACCACACAAATGTTCAGATCACCTTTCCACCAAATCTTAAAATTGTGTGGAAACTTGATTTAATGAATGAAAGAGACAAAAGGAGAATATATTGGATAGAGAACACAAGGATGAGGGAATATTAATGAATGAGATTAAATATCAATGTAAGGAGAAAAGAATTTGGTTTTTGAATGTAGAAAAATGATAATGTGCTGCCTAGTTGTGAGCCCACAAATGTAGGCAACATTTTCCTATGTATTTACAGAATAAAATATACAGATCCATTTAAATGTGACAATATTCTATCAGAGATAATGATCTGACAGTATTTTGTAAACATATATTTCTACATGAAATATATGAGAGGAAAAGATTCATAACATGGAAAAAAATGAAGTAAAAGCATGATATCTAGCCCTGGGGTTCTTGGTGACAACTAATAGGCACTAATATAAAATGAACAATAAAAAAGCAGCAAAGTATGCCACATTTTGGAGAACATTTAAAGAACTGTGTGTCTAAGTAATGATCTGCTAATTATCCCAGAAAATAATTTGCATGGCACAGAGAAAGTGACATTTGAATTCTACAGAAAATAATGATGTTTTTTTCAATTAGTGCTTACTGTAAAGTAGGAAAATGAAGAAACAGTCCTGCATGTCTTGAGATATGATGGATTGAGAGTGTGGATGAAGGTGAGGATAAATGCAAATGAGTTTTATATAATGAAAGGTAATATAAATCATGTCACAAACATAGTTTTTACATCATAGAAGTGGCAGAAATGACTGATGGACTTTACTTCTTTCAGGGACTGTGTTGATTTACATTTTAGAAGGATAACCTGCATCTTTGTTGGCAAAGATCTGAAGAGGAGGACTAGCTGGAGATGAATCTGAATAGTGTTTCAAATATTCACCAGGGATTCTGAAGTATTTAACTAAAGGTTCCCATCAGAAAAAATTGTGATGTGGGAGGAGGATAGACTTGTGCTCAAAACTAAGACCACTTTGCCACATTAATGTACACTTTGAATGATCCTAATTGGAAGATTAACGTATTAACTGTTGTTTGGATTAAAAAAATGCTATTTTCATGAAAAACAAATTATTCTTGAAAATCACTGAAGTAAATCACCATAGTTAATTCCAGAAGAACCCTGCACTGTGAAAAGATTTCATGTATGAGATCACTGTTATATTTCTGAAGAAAAAACAGCATTTATAGACCAATTAGATATAAAAGAATGAAGAACAAAGTTGAAATGAAAAACTTAAAAATAGTTTAGCCTGCTAAATTGGACAATCAATGGTACCACCAGAACAAATGAAGTAGGAACAACAAGCCAGTTTAGTGGTTGAGGGGAAGTTATAAGTACATTTTTGATATGTGAAAAATGAAGTGTTTATTGCATATTTGCAAAAATATGGTGAAGTCTGGAAATACAGGAATGGGAGTAATTACAAGGAATGATGACAAGGATTTGATAGTAATAATTAAAGCTAAGAAGTGATATAATTTCTCCCAGATATACTTGATAAAAGAAGGATATTTTTTTTTCAAAACCATAATAATATTCTATTATGGTAGAATATAAAGAAATATCAATATTTACATGTTGCTTAGTGACTCAGCACTAGGGAGAAGAATTGTTTAGAAAAGGAAGAGAAGCAACAATGCAGTGATATAGGGAGATATCCTGTAATTGGCCTGTACACCAGCATAAAATATCAGAGGACAAAAGGATGATGAGTAATGAAGTGAGGCTCAAGTCCAATAAGAGTAATTGAACTTCTGAAGAGTCCACAAGTTTTAACTCTCTAATACTTAATATTTGCTTCAACAATACAGTTTCTGCAGAACACCTTTCATATCTTTGTTCCTCAGACAATAGATAATAGGGTTCAAGGTAGGTGTGACAATGGTGCAAAAACTGGAGGCCAGGCAACACTGGGTTGGGGAGTATTGGGGCCATTCAATATGTCTGGATGAGACATAAAGTGTCTTGTCCAGAGAAACCTGAAGAAGCCAAATTAAAAGCAAGGTATCCTCATCTGGGGCAAAAGCTTGGAGATTCAGATTTCTTACAGAAAGGGCCCAAATATTTTGATTCTGGCGAGTGCTACATGTCTAGAACAAAAATGAAGAACAAGTAACTTCCTACTGCAGCCTTGGGTAAGTTGGAGGTCACTGGTGACCACATTCCCACCCCACAGCAGCTTCCTCAGCAGAAACATGCCTTGTTGCTGGAAAGCCGGCTGGCTGATTAAAAGAGCTGAACTGCATGACTCTTCTAACTCCCAATATTTCTCCTTAGTATGTTACTTTTTGGCTTTTTTTTTCCCTTTCAATCACTGAGCCATTTGATACTGACAGCTTTGCAGTATGTGCTGCTACTGAAAAGGATTACACATGTGTAGAGTTTTGATTAGTTTAACTGTGTACTAATGAAAAGGACATGTTAGAGGAACATAAAGTAATCTACTTGAAAATAATTGTATATATTACCTAACTCCTAGTGTAGTGGCTGGTTCCAACAAGTAACAAGTTTTACAATTTTAATGTCTTGGATTTTCCTTTCTTAATTTAATTATATCTCTGTATGTTATTTTTATTTAATATAACCTCTATTGTACTGATTTCTTTTGGGTTTTGTAAAACAGAAGCTTAAGACCACAAGAGGGGAGAAATATCAAGTATTTCAAACACAAATATATAGATGGGACCCTGAAAGACTTTTATCCTGTGCTTGAATTTGAATGGCCTTAAACCTGTTTCAGCTTTTAAAATAGAGTTTTACTTGGGCAATATTTTCCCATTCTGGTGTAACTTAGTATGACTCTAGTGCTTAACAGTTGCCATTTAAGCTAGTATTCTTATTCAGTTCTGTAGTGTTAGAACACTTTTCATTGTTGAAGATGTGAATGAAGTGTGCATGTGGATCAACTATGGAATTCACTTTTGTGGCATTTTTCTAAATACAATAGTTTTGCACAGCCTTTCACAAACGTCTGTATAAATTCCACACTTTAAAAAGTAGATGTACCATCTAGAAGCACAAGATTTCCTATAAAACTCTGTGTTAGTAGAACTTTTGTATAGTAAGGACAGTTTACAATCTTGGGCTTACAGAACACCAAAATGAAATCTTTGCTTATTCTGCCAAAGGTTCTGTGTCTTTTTCATTTGTTACAATATCTATGACATTCGGTGGCCTTGTGCAAATATGTGTTGCTTAGGCATATCTTTTGTCCTATACAGAACATTTAATTTAGACTTTTATGAAAATTGCAACTCATATAATTTATATAACCTTTTTAAATATAGAAAATTTCACTTCCACAGTCTACTTTGGGGATGGTAGAATAAAAGACTTCAATACTCTTTCCTGTGCCCTCACCTCTTGCTTTTTCCTTCTTTGACTCAATGGAGCTGGGCTGTTGGGTCTATTTAGCATAGGCACCTATGTTCTTATTCTTTACATTTTCTTTGCTGAATGCTCTATTTTATAGCTAATAATGGTGTTTTCCTTATAATTTCTCAGTTAATTAACTACCCTCAATCCTGTATTATTATTAGTATTTGACAATTGTTTAAATAAAAGGAACTTTATGATGAAACAAACACTTGAGGAGACTCGCCCAGGAGCCTATGTCAGGATGAGTTGAATGAAGTATTATGGTGAGCTAAGTGAGGCTTCCAACAGTAGAGAAATTTACATGATGGTTGGGGCATATCCATATTAAAATATTTAATTATATATTATGTTTCTATAGATGTCATATTAAGAAAAACCTATTTAGTAAGAACTTTAATTGGGGCATATTTAACACGCTTTGAAGAGCTCTTCCCATAAGTTGCTGTAATGCATGTTGCATGATAAGAGCATCAGTAAACCAAGATGATATTATTTTTCTCCTCATCCTTAAATTGCACAGAGTCTCCTGTCTTTTGGATCCAGGCATCCTTTCTCGGCTCCATTTGTATACGTGCTTTCCTATAACCCCAAATCATACTAGATGGTGCCTTGAGCAGAGCACCTGCATTTAAAGGCTGCCTAGCACTCTGAGGAAAGCTCAGTGATTATCTTCCTGCTCCACCACCCTCCCTAAGGCAGATAAACAGAACAAAATCAGTAATGTGCTCATTTATAATTTTAAGCATCAGTAATACATAAATATATTTACAATGAGAGCAAGTAGATTATCACAAAATATTTATAATCACCGTAAAACCAATTTAAGAATTACAAAATATCCTGAAGTAGAAGTTCTATAATATCTAGTCAGTTTTTATGAATTTTTACAACATGTCACCTTTAAATTCACGCATCCAAGAAGATTAATCTGAAAGATCAGAGAGACCATGTTATTCCTGATCATGACAGGACTCCTGCTGTGTTTTGGGGCAGATGACATAGCCTCTGCCTGAGTTTTAGTTTGTAACATATGACGCTAAAATTTACCTACCTTAAAATTTGTTGAGGAACTGTGAAATGCTGAGTAAATGCCCAAAACAAAATATTGATTATCTCTTTATTAAAGGTAAAATTTCCTCATTAAACCAACCTACCTTCTATAAAGTCACAGTGCTGAAATTTCAGGATTTTCCATTGACCTGTCACTAGGGATCCCAGGCTTAGCTTCCATTAGAGTAAAGATGTTTTAAATTTTTCTCTTTTTTGTTCAGCTTCAAAGCTCAGTTAATTGAAGACATACTTCTAGCCTATTTTAGTTAACAATTGCTTGTTAAAATTTTTGACCAAATGAGCTTAACTGTCCATTTCTATGAGTTGAGAATTGTGGGGAATGGCTAATTTTAATCATTATCTTATTTATTATAAAGGAATGTTGGAGTAAACTGAAGCTGGAGATGAATACTTTATGAAAACAGGCTAATATCTGAAATAAATGCCCTATTTGTTTCATGTCCCAGTAACTCCTAATTTGATAGTACTTGAGAAATTTCATTTTTGAAAGCTATATCTGACTAGTTGAGATATTAAGGATTGTTGGATTGTTTTGATGAATTGGATGGAGCATGTTTGTGGTATGTCTACAATTTCTTCAATACTCATGCTGCTGAAATAAAAATAGATAATAACTATTCTTCAAGACAGGCCTGGCAGGACCTCGGCTTGTTATTACTCCACTCATTGGCATTATTGCTCTTTTTACTCGATGTAATAACAAAGCTATACCATCGAATATTCCTTGATACTTTTTATTAAATCAGACATGGATTCTTTCTACATCAAATTAGTGAAATAATAATAAATAATAAATAATAACGATAAAAGGGGCATTTTGTATCAATGAGGAAATGATAGTTTGGGACAACTGGGTAGCCATCTGGAAAAGCAAATTGGATCCACACTTCACTTTGTATACTAACATAATGCCTACACAAATTGTGTTCTAACTTTGTGTTTGGTAATTGAGGGACAGGAAGCTTATGGGAAGAGCACTTTCTGAGTGGAAACTAAGTAGTTTTATGGATGGCCTTTCACATTCTCCAACTTTAAAATGTTTTCCCATTTTTCATTTTCCTTCTTTTACTTTGTTTCACCTTACCCATCTCTGCTTATTCCTTAAGCCCACTGATATCACTCATTAAATGGTGTTTGGGCTGATGAATTATCAATACTTAACATCCTTTACAATACACTACCAAACACTGTCCTAATTTAGATAATGACTAATTTGAACCACTGTCCCAGCTTTGCAACTCAGCTGCACTGCCAATTTCCCCCTATCTCTTTTACACTCCCAATGCCCCTACACACTTTGAAAAATTGTGATAAAAGAAATATGAATCTGAGATTGTTAACTAAAGGATAAAAACACTGACCTGTGGATTTTTGTCCCACAAATTGATTTATTTTTGGTTGTGATAGTCATTAAAGTACCTTTGTATTATGTTATTAGCTAAAAAGCAGTGGGAAGAAAATACCTTATTTCTTTAATATTATGCCCCTAATTCTGTTAACTGCACCTCTCTCATTTGTGATGCAGTATTACACTTCAACTGTATTAAAATGCCAAAAGTAAATGGCTTTTTTGCTGAAGACATCTGTACAGTTTGGAGTTTATGCTGAAATTTGTTAAATAGTCCTTCCACGATTATACTTGTGAAAAACACACACAAAAAATAAATTGATCTTCCCCCAAATATATATCTATATATAAAGAGAGAACATTAACATCTCTTTGAAATAGTCTAATATGAAAAGAACATGAAATGACAAACTTTCACTTAAGGGTTTAAAGGATTGTCTTAAGATGTGGCTAAAAGGAGGTTCATATTGCCTGTCCCTATAAGGAGATAATTATTTTCAAAGTATCACTTCTTCTCTTATTACTTTATGATTTTAACACATCAAAATAATTATCTCAAAAAATTACATAGTAGAAAAAATAAAATTCTTAAGCTTGCCTGGAAGTATGTATATGTGAAACCTAGTTCACATTAAAATTGAAACAACTGGTGCTAACATAAACAAGTAAATGAACATAGTCTCAAAAATTCTTGCTATATGAAGAAATTTTATATGCATTAAAAATATATAAAACCAATAGATAAACTATTATTAAAATTTTTATTTTTATAATTTTAATTTGTAAAAGATCAAGTTAAGTCCTTACATTACTTGCTGTATAAAAGTGTGTGTTTTGGAGGTTACTGTGTGGTTTGGTAAACCATCATTCAGACTGAGAATATTACTTAAGTTGGGTAGTATGCAGAGAGAAGTAGTAAAAGACACCACCAGCACAGAACAAGTTTCCCAAACACTAATCTGGGATCAAGGTAGCCTTCATCCAAAAAGAGATTCCAGATCTTGGGTTTAAAAATTGAAGGGAAATTGAGTCATCTCTTACTGACTCACTCCAGTTTCCACATTAACTTTTATATAGAATTCTAATGAGAAATAGAAATCTCATAATATAACATGTTGTAGAATTAAAGTGTATATGGACACATATATTCCAAATGGTTAATAGTTTTTTTCCTTTGCATTTGCATTTGGGAGTGTATATAATTTCACAAAGCAATTGCTTTGCTTCCATAGTTATATAAAGAAACCAAAACCATGTATCAAAAATACTTTGGATTTTTAAAGTGGAGGGGAGAACCTAAAGCAGAGAGGTCACAGGTTTGTAGCCTCAAGTATGTTTGTGCACCTCCCTTTAGGGTATTTTTATGGATTGTGGAAGACAAAATGGCTGGTCAGGAACTCAGAAGGGGGCACTGCTCAGAGTGGTTCTTGGTATTCCTGCAACCCCTGAATTTCCTAAATTTTTCCAGGGAAAATAACCTGAACCTTTGATCACCTGTTTCCTACTCTTTGGATTATTCAGGCTTTGTTATGGCCTCCTGTTTCAATCCAGGCTAAGATTCCAATAGCAGAATACTCTAGTTTTCCTGTCTCATTCATTCTTCTAAAATACCCCCCACATAGATCATACCTTGACCACAAGCTTAATAGAGTGGCAATCCCTGCATCTTCTTGCTGCATGGACCATGACTATTTATTTGTCCACTCTAGACCTCAGCTCTCTAATATCTAACATGATTATTATTTAATTCTGAGTATTAGAGAATTCTCTTGGCATTTAATGGATAATTCTTCCAAAATGGCTAACATATGACACAAGCTCAGTCGTGAAAGAAGCAGTCTTCTCCTTTCCTAGGCCATTTCATTTTTTCTGAGGATAGGCACACATCTTGCTGTCACTGCCACCAACTGACTCTACTCAATAGCAGTCAGAGCTGCACATTAAGAATATTAGACCCTCTGTTTCTGGGGCATAAATGACAAATAAAATATGTATTAACCCCAAATTCCTTTAAATCCAGAAAGTAAAAAAATATCAAATGTGTATTTTGTAAGGAAGCAAATGGTAATGTTATACTGTTGTCATCTCTCTGATTCTTGACACTGGGGAACATAAAATGGATCCCATTGAATGAGACATTCCATGCTTGCAATATTTTGAGAAGGACCTTAGAGCTATATGAACAACTGTAAAACTGGGAATTAGCAGTGATTCTTATTCCTCTGTAGAAATAAGATTGTTAAGCATGAAGTAGAAATTTTGTTAGTCTACATAACTGAATATATACAGAAAGGCTAATGGTAAATTTAAACATATAATTGTTTTGATGTAGAAATACTCAACCCATTTTATCAAGGTCTATAATTTCTAGCACTGCAACATTCCTAAAAGAAATAGAGGTAAGGGGATAATAATAATAAGTAACAATCATGTACAGATAATGTATTATTTTCATTGAAGAGGCCTCACCTGGTGGACCAAGGCTCACTCTGCATCCAAGCATATCCAGATGGTCAGTGGAGAACAGAACCTCCTGAGTCACCAAGGTGAGTGTGGTGTCTGGTGACAATAGTGCTGGAGAGGTGGATGCAGCTAGCTGTCTCTGCCTGCATGTGCATTAAGTATTGTGCAGGGTGGAACACTGCAGCCCATCTGGGGCCATGAAATATGGTGCTATGAGCTCTCTGGAGACTCTGCTTGGGGAATATTTTTGCTATCTATAATTATAGAGTTTTATTTCCAAGAACCATTATCTAAGATATTCCAGGCCCCCTTTTATTGTTTTTTGAGAGAGCTGATGAAGAGCAGATCCTAAGGCGGCAAACAAGTACAACTTAGTGCAAGTAAATGCAAATCATATACAAAGCAGAGGGAAACAATACAGGGGATTTAGATAATGCCAGAACAAAAGTTCATGAGGCCAGAAATGTTGCAAGTGAAAACTGATAATTCAGTTGATGGTCATTTCTCAGCTTAGTTGAATCGGCTACTTAATTTATACTTTAAGATTAAGTAAAATTTTATGGAATTTAAAATACATAATTCATAAGTATACATCTCCATAAATTTTCCAATGTGAAGTTTCTTAAGTATCCAGAACTCTGATTGTGAACAGTTACTTGGATAAGCACAATGTGATATTCACATACAATGGAACATTTTCCATCCATAAAAAGAAATGAAGTACTGATGCAATCTACAACATAGGTGAACTTTGAAAACATCATGTTGAGTGAAATAAGCCAGACTGAATATGACAAATATTGTATGACTGAGGCAGGATAAAATAGAGACCTTAGGAGGAGAATCAGAAAGCCTAATAAATTTTCACACAAACATCACCCAGTAGAAAAAAACTGGAGCAACATCCTGCTGGACTCATGTTGGCAGGTTATCAGTAGGCAGCTGGTACCTGCGGATGTGCGCAAAGAAGTTATGAGAAAGCGGCTTACACCTTTCACAAGATGCAAAAAGGAAACAACACCAACAGCATGTGTCTACTGACTGCACAAAAAAGTAGGATTGCAACTTGAGGCACCCACCCAGCAGAAAGTAGGAAAAAAAGGGGATATTCCATGCTGCCCACCTGTTTTCATAAGCCCTTCATGGGAGCAGCAGCCAGGAGTCAGTCACGGCTGTATAGAAACCTCTAACCTCCTAAGAGAATCAAATCACCTAATAGAGCTTCTCTGCTTTGTCTCAAACATGCCTATCATTGCAGACCCTGGAGTCTGTACCCTCCAATAAAATGGGACCCCAGGGCAGAACTTTTCAGTTCTCTCCTTTGAAAATGCCCACCTTATACTCTAAAGTCCTATTTCTGTTCTCTTGCTTTACCCCCACCCCCAATAAAATCTCTAATTATCTAATTAAATTGTGGCTCATCCTTGAATTCTTTCTTGTGACAATGCCAAGGACTTAGACACCAGCTCCAATAAAATGATCTAACTTATATATGAAATAACTAGAATACACAAATACATAAAATTATAGACTAGAATACTGGGGTGGGAAAGCGGCATTAATGCTTAAGTGGTATGGAATTTCTGTTTGGGGTGATGGTAAAGTTTGTTAATTGATGTTGTTGATGGTTGCACAACAGTGTGGGTGCAATTAACACCACTGTGGTTTATATGAGAATGTGGTTAAAAGGAAAATTTTAGATTGTATATAGATTACTAGAATAAAATTAAAACAATACATAAAAAGGTTTGATGCAATTTATAAACCCTAATGTAAACAATGGACTATTTTTATAGTATAATTATAATATTATTGTTTCTTTACTTGTAACAAAGTTACCACACTAATGCAAAATGTGAATATTAAGGAAAAATATGGGAGTGGTATATTGGAACTTTGTTTTTCTGCATGACTCTTTTGTATACCTACATCTTCTCTAATAAAAAAGAACATGATCACTGTCTCAGTTGGCTTTCCTGCATCCTTCTAATCATATATGTCACCAAGAATGACTACTATCCAAACCTATCAGTCCATGTCTATGAACATCATCATTTGACTCTGGCTAATATGATATATATATATATTTTTTGTTGTTGTTTTGTTGTTGTTTTTGTTTGTTATTGTTTTTTTTTTTTATTGTGGGTAAAAATCAAAATTTTCACAATACATACCAACATTTGCAAAATGATATATAAATATATATACATATATGTGTATTTGCTTACAAAAATGTTTTTTATGTATATATATAAGTATATTTTAAGAGGTGCTTAGATACCCAAAATATTACACGGAGCCCACTGGGATTCCCATGTTGCCCACCTCCCACACCTCCCACCACATCCCACACAAACATCTCCCACAAGTGTGGCCCACCACCCTCAATGGACTTACACATCCTGGGGCCTTGCCACCAACCATATATTTTTGTATGAATTTCATCCATATTTTCTCAGGAATTTGGAAGTTCCATTTCTCATAGATTTCCTTAGAGGTCTCTTTTCTATTGCTGAGAATTTTTTTTATTATATCTCAGTGATGTTTGATTTAATGTATTAATAATGTAAATATATTGTAATATGTTCTGAGAAACATTTCATTACAATATACACACATAAATATACCATAATTTATTCATACTTTATACACTTCAGAGCTAGTTGAGGTTTCTGGAATGATAGGAGGTGTTTATTTATTCTTTTTTTGTAGTATCTTTTTTGTTTCTTTAGATGTGATTTTTTTTTAAGTTAATTAATTTTTTAAAAGATACTTAGATTACATAAATGTTACAAAAAAAATATAGGGATTCCCAAACACCCAAACTCCCACACCTCCCACAACCTCCCCTATAAACATCCTTCATTAGTGTAGCGCATTAATTGCAATGATAAACACATTTTGGGGCTTTACCATTAAGCATGGACCATAGTTCACATTGTAGACCACACTCTCTCCCACACACTTCTACATATTATATGATGATATAAAATGGCTTATATATGTCATTGCAATGTCACTCAGGACAATACCCAAGTCCCAAAAAAAGCCCCTGTATTGCAACTACTTTTCCCTCTTCCTGCCCCCAGAGCCTCCAGTGGCCACTGGCTCTACCTCAATGTTGTAATTTCTTCCATTCTTGAATCACAATATGTCTATAGTAGAATACAGGTAAGTCCACTCTACTACATAGCTCTTCCCCCCATCCTGATGAGTATGGGATGGTGATGTCCACTCTACCTCCAATTGAAAGGTGGCTTATATCCCATGGGGAAGATCTATGGAATTATCCTGCCTGAAGCTGCAGACTCTCTCTGTTCACAAGAATGGCTGTTGTCCATCATCACCTCCCTGCCAGTTGTCCTGGGTGAGTCCAATGAGCTTTAGAGTAGGAGTTGTTGCTCCACCAAGGTTCTAGGCCCAGCTGGCACATGGAGAGCCCAAAGAGTCAAGCTTCTGGACATACACCTACAAACTCCAGCACCAAGGATAGGTTTGAATAGAAGGAACAGATGAGCCATGTGCAGGGAAGACATAGTTGAGTCCAACTCTGTCACACTCAGGAACACAAACTCCAAAGTAGGGCCCACTGGCAAGGCACCAAACTTCAGAGCTATCTGCCCTGACATAGGACCTGGATGTCTCCAAAACCTTCAGGAGCCTCACTATTTGGGGTGATATCCACTTTGGAATTCTGTGAGATCCTACTGAGATGTGCGTAAGCATCACCTCTGGGATGACCTCCTGACTCATTTTGAAGTCTCGTACCATATAAACTCTTTTGTCTTTACCTTTTCCCCCTTTTATTCAAGGGGGTAGCAATCCCTAAGTGCCAGGGAGGCTCATCCCTGGGAGTCATGTCCCTCGCTGGGAAGAAGGTAATGCATTCATATGCTGAGTTTGGCTTAAAGGCCACATTTAAGCAACAAAGAGGCTCCCAGGAGGCAACCTTTAGGCACCCCATAACAATAGGCTAAGTTTCAATTTCAAAAGCAAAGGCTTATAAGGCTAGTCATCAATATCAAGGGCCCATCTGTGGATCATCCTCCTTCACCAGTTACTGACCCTGAACTTGGGGGCTTTTGCTTCTCTTAGGAGGTGTTTTTAAGAATATTCATCTGCACATGATTTTGTGAACTTATGTCCATTTTTGTGTGATAAAAAATGGAGAGTGGGATTTCTTAATCATGCAATGTGCACATGTATAGGTTTGATAGACAACATCAAACCAATTTTTCCTCAAAGTGGTTGTTGAGCAATAAGGGTAGCAGCAATATGTTTAATTAATGCAAAGATATCTGGAACTCAAAATAAAGGGGATATAATGAATTCATTCCCCCAGAAAAAAAACTGAACATGTGGGTATACAAAAGATAACTGTTTGTTTATGGAGACAAATGGAGCATTTTAAAATTAAAAAAAAAAGCTCACAGATAAATAGGGTGTCATCCTGACTGGGAGGGAAACACCAGCTTTTATTAGCATGGGAGGTGAACTTAAAGTAAGACCTTTAGAATTTATTATAGATTTCTTATCGATACAACTGGCAAAAAGTTTACAAACCAGGAAAGTTTAAGGCAAGTCCTCAAAGAGGGGGGAGCCGTTTGCTTTCTGACACAGTTTTAAGCTCTGACCAAGAATTTCATCACTTGGGACTTAGATAGAGAAGCAAACATAAATGAAATCCAAAAACCAGACCAGCTGCTGTCATTATGAATATTTCTCTCTGCTTCAGTCTTTTCATTCCTGTCTCCTACTCTCACCTGTAACTGAAGCACAAAAAGCTGTCCCTGCCATAGAGCTCATTGCCTGCAGTCCCAACATGATCTTGGCAATGTCAAGGGGAAACACCTGGTTTCCTCTTGTGTTTCACTGTGTGCTCTGCCTCTCTCCCACCTGAACACCAACTTACAGCACCAAGGTGCATGAAGCATTGGGCCACTATGGAATTCCACTCTTCTCTTATGCACTGTTAATTTGGCTGAAGCAACAAGAACAACAAAAATCAATGCCAAGGCCCTTGTGCTCTCAAGATATTAAAATGAAATTAAAACATGTGGGCAGCAAAGACCACACAGAAACCATTGTTCTTTGGAACAAGATACTCTCCAATCTGCAATACATTCATGTAAATCCCACCAGAAGAGGATGCCATGGCAGCTCTTCCCTCTTCCCTGAAACACTGGTTTCTAAAAAATCGCTTGTTTCTTTTACACAGATATGAAATATTACATTGTCTAAACAACAATGCCAATTTTAAAACACACAGGCATGCCCAGGAGACTTGTTGAAAGGGTCAAGATACTTGCTTGGAAGTGAACTAGGGACCTGGATCCAGTTGTGCTGTTCAGTGTCCAGATCTTTTGCAACTTCAAAGCAAAGTAAGTGTAAGAGCCAGTCAAGACCAAAATGAAGCTGTTAGTAAAAGGCCCTTTGTGTTCAAGGGGAAGTTCTAATGGATCATAGTCAAATAAAAACTCTCTGAAACACAAGTCTGAGAATTTGTGTTTTGTGTTCACATTGAATTTTTTTTCTTTATGATTTAAAAATGCAGCTCATTATACAAGATTTTAATAACCCATGTATTATCCCTAACAACATCTTATAAAATGCTAAGTATTCTTAAGCAAGATACTAACTGTACAGGAAGATAATGACATTTGACTTCCTCTGGTGGCCCAACACCTTACATTAGTAGTCCAGGTGAAAACTGATTACAGCACCATCCAGTTATCAGTTTGAAAAATTTGCCATCTGTGAGTATTAATATATAAAATTCTGCTTCCTTCAAGCAATTGGTTTGTGGAGGCTCAGTTTACCCTATTGATCACAAAAGAACCACTGATTCTTTTTCAGTTCTCAAATTAATAATTTAAATTTCATCAAAAATTCCCACCATAATGAAAGGGGGCCTCAGTAAGAACCCCGGGCCTCCTTTCCTGCTTCCCATTTGCATTTGCCTAAATCAGACTCCTAGGAAGGGATTCTTTCAGGGAAGTGAAGGGGGCTGCCAAAGACAGACTCCATCCCTTCCCACTGCAGTGCCAATCCCATGTTGGCTCCTCACTTTTCAGGCTCTCAGCCTCTGTTTTATCTCTGCATATTGAGTGGATTTGGTGCAAACACAGCTTCAGTAAAAGTGAAAAAGAGAAGATCCTCAAGGCACAAGGGGATCAAAAGGATTGCAGTTATTGGTGGTGAAAAACCAACTGCATTCAACCTGGTCCTCTCTGATATAGCAAATAAACTGAAATGCACAAAGAATTAGAGCATAGAGAGCAACAAGACTATACACTTAGTAAAGAACATTAAAAACAGATCCATTTTCCAAATACATCTTCTGCAAATACTGCAGTGGGGAGTGAGCTCAGGCTTATTACAGCAGCACTTTGGAACTTGCAGATGGCTTTGCCAGGTTTCAGCTGCAAACTCTCCCAAGTGTTTTTCTGCAACATTTCCTTTTGGCTGAGAAGACAGGGCTTGTACTGCTAAGCAGTGAAAAAATGTTGACCTAAGAGTATGAAAAATCTTTGGAAAGCTGCAACATGACAAACATCACCAGGAAGTTCTGCCTAGATGACCCACAGCTATGACATGACAGTGCCTATCTTCCACAGCCGGACTGGATGAACTAGGTGCTGTAGACCATGTCAGCCTAGGAGGAAGAGTCTTGGGTCACAGTTGTCACCATCAGCCACTTTTCAGCACCTGTGTCCTGAGGACAGCATGATTCCCCAGACTCAGCCTCACAAATTATTTCTGAACATTACTTGGACATTTTGCATCTTTTCTTCAGGATCTTAAGGTGCATATTGTCCAAAATCCTCACCTGGAGGGCTCAGTGTCACACCCAAGGTCAGACAAAAGGCCGGGACTGCAAGTCGGGTCCTAGCCCAAGAGAGCAACTAAGAAGAGACTAAGAGACACTGGAAGGGGAGTCAAGCACAGGGAAAAGGTGCCCTGAGGATCTCCAGAAGGTGGAGGATGCACTGCAGTTTGGGGGAGAGGGAGATGCGGGACCCAGGGAAGGGCAGGTTGGCAGCTGGGAGCAGTGGGGAGCAGGGGCATGAGCAGCCTGTCCAGCACCAGAAGCCCAGAGACTCAAGAGGCCCAGACAGGGACACAGCATGTGCCCTTGCTCATGGGATCCTGAGAGGGCCCCACAGCTCTGCTGGATATCCCCAGGCTGATAGAAGGAAGCAGCCGATGAGGAGATGCCTGAACCAAAGAGCAAGAGTGTTCATCTCATTGAACAAATGACCCAGCTCTCACAGGCTTTATTCCTGGATGAGACAGTGACTTTAACAGCTTCATTGTTGTTCGGTTCCACATCGTTTTAAATAACAGATGTCTGAAATTGGATGTGTATAATGATTAGGTAAGTAAATGTCCCCCCAAACCTATATGCATCTATTCTAAGCTTCCCTATGCCATTGACTTGCTCAGTATAGTTCTCTTGATATGTCTAAGTAGGCGAATTTATTTCATCTTTTACAATCCACTACCCTTCAGGAAAATAAAATATTGATTATTTTATTTTAACTTTGTTTATTAGACCCATGGCAGCCACATGCCCTTAATGAAAGAAACTATTTTCAAAATCAATCTGTTTCTGAACAATTGTATGGATAGAGTAGAATGTTTGATACGCTTAGCCTTATATTAACTCTTCAAAGGAAGTTTATATATATCTGCTAAACTTAAAGCCTCTAAAAATGTCAGTGATCTAGCTATGATCTTGAACATGTGAAAAATTTATTTCATTTTCATATGCAATATCAATATCTCAGAAAGAACTTGCATAGAGAATCTTTAGGTCATTCTCCTTCCCCCATCCCAACCCATTATCTATGTTATAATACTATAGAGAAAGGTACCAAAACAAATATCTGAAATTCTTTATACACTTTCAAATGGATGGGTAAAACAGTTCACAGGGAACTAAAGCAGATTTCACATGTCATTAACAGAAACTAAATCCTACACTCTGTCCAAAATGTTTGTTTTATTCAATCATTTCTGTCAAAGACAGAAAAACCCTAATTTTGAACAGATGAGATCATGCATAAATTGCAGGCTACCATTTTGTAAATTATTCTACCTCTTAATGACTATTTTAAAACAACTTACTTAGCATGCATGAAAGAATATCATTTTCAAGGTGTCAATTTTTGGAGACACTCTGATGATTTGAAAATGTTTGTCAGAGTAAAGTATAATCGAAGACAGAAAAAAGGAATATTCCAAGGATATCTATAAATGAGTTAATTAACACCCTTCTTATGTTTTCACAATCATCAGCATGCCTGAGAAATTTACAAGTATCACAATCATAACAGAAATCTTGCCCATGGGATTTCCTCATGATCGGCTGCTACAGAGTCTGTATGCCACAGTTTTTTTCTTCCTTTAACTGACAGCACTCACAGGGAACCTCCTCAGTGCTACCCTCACCATCCTTGACCAGCATCTCCCAGTCCCATGTATTTCTTCCTGAGGAATTTGCCTTTGATGGATATGTGCTTCTTCTCCATCACTGTCTACAAATCCATCATTAACTCTGACCAACAGCCATTCCATCTTCCTTCTAAGATGTGTCTCACACAGTTTTCTTGCCCTGTATTTTTCACTGGCACTGACTATGCCCTATTTACAGTCATGCCCCATGACCACTCTGCTGCCATTTGCCATCCTCTGCCCTGGGGCTCCATAATGGTTAGAGGTGCCATGTGCAGATGTGAACTGCACTGTGCTCAGTGTTATGTCTATGGCTCCATTCATGTGGCAGGTACTTTCTCTGTCACTTTCCGTGACCCAAACATTGAGCATCAGTTTTCCTGTGTTATTTCAACATTGTTTACCCTTTCTTGTTTTGGAGTACATGTTTTAGAATATGCATTCACTTATTATAGCTGGTTGTTGTTTTTCTTTCCTGTGTTTTATTTTAATGGCTATTTCCTATGTTCACATTTTTGCCACCATGGTAAAAATTCCACCTGCACAAGGCAGATGCAAAACTTCCTCCAGCTGAATGTCCCATATCACTGTTGGTGAGCTTGTTCCTCTCTTCTGGAGTCATTGCATACTACAGTTTGAATTCCAAGACTCCATCGTCACTGGACATCTTTATGTCTGTGTTATACTTTCTTTTATCTCCCACCTTGAATCTTGTCATTTACAGCCTGAGAAACAGGGACATGAAGGTCATCACTGACAAAATATTCAGTGTGAAAACAGTACCAAAAATGTAAATGTCTAAAATACCCATGACTCCAATATCTATTAAAGTATATCGAATTATTTGGTGTATAGGAATCGATCTTAAAGATATAAGCTACCTTCTAATGCATTGTTACCACTACAGAGGTATTACATTCCTTACCCCCAATATGCCTTTCCCTTTTTCCTTCCTGGTAAAATTGGATTGAGAAAGGTAATAGCTTTTCCTGGGTTTGGAACAATGGTCTAGATGGAGATTGTTATGATGATGAGGATGATGGCATGCCTGTTAGTCTAAGTGATTCACACAGTTTTTCTCAATCTTGCTACACAAAATCTTTGCAAGGCAACTACTATTAATATCCCCAAGTTTTCTATCAGAAAAACTGAGGCATACAGAGATTAAGGGAATATCTTAAGTCATACCATTGGTAACCTGTAGGGTGGGTTTTCTAACCAGGTAATCATAACCAGGATGATATTCTGTTCACTAAGCACAGACTTGGATGTCATCCTCACACCACTGGGCCATCAGATTGGTTCTCTTTTGTTGTCCATTACATGCTTTGTTATAATATTAATATATGACTATAAAGTACTAGTTATCCAAAACAGGGAATAACAACAAATATTAACTGTCAATATTTGTTGAGGGTCTTTTGCTATAAAAGATAATTTTCTTTCATTGGCTAAATGAATAAATATTTATATAATGAAAAACAACTAAAAATAAGAAAAAGAAAGTACTATTGACGTATGGAACAAGTTGGATAAAATCAAAGGATTATTGCTGAGTGAAACAATCTCAAAGGATTTATATTGTATGATTGTACTTAAATGACATGCTAAAAATGGAAGAACTATAGAAATGGAGAGATTAGTTATTGGCAAGGATTGGATATGAGCAAAGTTTTGACTCCAGAGGGGATAAACAGAGGAAACATTTTTAGGTGATGAAATTGTTCTGCATTTGGTTATGATGGTAGTTACATGATTGCATACTTATGTGAAGCTCACAGAACCATACACCAAAATAAGTAAATTTATTTTGTTAAAGAGTCAGCCAAAAAATACAAACAATTGAAACAAAATTGCATCTTTTCCAGTTATCTTTCATGCCCATATTTACATCATCTTGGCCCATCTTTTTTGATGGCTATTGCTGCAGAACTAGCTGAGAGAAATGTTTTCTGACAGTAACTTACAATTGTATCTTGTAATTCTTAGTCTCCTAGGGATTCTGGGTCTTTGCATGTTGGCTGCTTACAAGGAAGAATGAAGAGGTGTGGGAGGTGGGCAACATGGGAATCCCAGTGGGTTCTGTGTAATATTTTGGGTAATCTAAGCACCCCTTAAAATATATTTATATATATATATATAAATAACATTTTTGTAAGCAAATACACATATATGCATATATATTTATATATCATTTTGCAAATGTTGGTATGTACTGTGAAAATTTTTATTTTTACCCACAATTAAAAAAAAAAAAACAAAAACAAATGAATACCAGTCTGTTGAGAGAGTCAACAACCTTTGGGTGATTAATGGGAAATGAGAGCAGCTAGAAAATTCTTCTTTCTCTATATCTTAAATAGATACTTTCGAGGCTCATCCTGCCTGGCTCCTGAGAGGATCCCCTGCAGGAGTGACCCCCAGGTGATCACAGCACTAACCAGATCTATAATTCACCCTTGTGTTGATAGTCCCTCCTATAATGTTTCACTCCTCTCATTTCCCACTCATGTCTCCAGAAATAACTTCTCCAAGTGCAGTAACAATGCAAAGGAGATTTTCTCATGTTCTACACTGAGAAAAGATAAGCTAAGGAAACAAGTTATACAACACCTTATAAAATGCAGTTTTGTCAATATATACTTTGGCAATTTATAATGTTCTATGGACATTGTCTTTTGTTTGAAATAGATTGTTACTATTTTAGTAATTATAAATAATTCAATGATAAACTCTTAAAAATTAGCTATAGTCTAAATACTTTTAGAATATTTCATTTCTATTTATGTCTTTATTTGAACCCATATAAACATTTTAAAGCTCTTGATAACTATTGCAAATTGATTTTCTGTAACAGCCCATTACTTTACTACAAGAAAGCTGTGGGGGAGGAAGCCTTGCTCATCACTTGCAGAAACACACGGAAAACACAGTTAAAATCTATAGTTATTTGATGACTAAAAATTAGTGTTTGTTTATTTGCCTTAGTGAATTTGAAGATTTTTCACATGTTCATTTGCCACTTTAAAATCTTTTAAGGAATTCCAAATCCATTCCATTTGAATGGGCATAACTCTCAGCTGGCTAATAGTAGCTGTCCATTACTTTGACTTTTGTCAATTTTTAACTTTCAAGGAACTGTGGCATGAACTTCCATTATTGCTTCATCCTCACATGTGTCTAAAGAGGTAATAAGAGTATATGCAAAGGTCATGGGTTTATTAAAGACAGTGAATGGTATCAGCAAATTGCATCCTGATTATGAGCTAAAACTCTGAAGTTAGAAGGGAAGGAGAAAAAAATCAGATTTTATAAAGTAATGTCTGAGCAAGAGTTGGATGAATTATATACTCCATCTCTATGAAAACAGTGGTGGTATTTATCTCTTGGTTGAAGTTAGCAGACTAATATTTTATATTTTAAATTGTGTCCACCGAAGGAATGGGGACCCAGAAATATTAGTTTGCACAAGAGAGCATAATCCTGTCATTGGGGTCAGATAACACGTTCTGCTGTGTTTTCCAAATTGCATTCTCTCAAAGGTAAAATTCAACATCATTAGTCATGGTGGAAATACAATAAAAACCCTAATTATTGAATAGATATGTACAAGAATACAAATTGTAGCATTACATATAATAGATATGCAACTTAAAATAATGGAATTGTCAATCAATGATAAAAATTAACAAATAAATTGTGCTATATTCATAAAATGGGACTATACACAATACAGAAAATGTGCAAATTATGTCTACATATTTACAATATAAATTACTTGCTGGTATATTACATGGAATGAAAAAGGGCAACAAAATGCATGCAACAATATGCTTTTATTTATCTAAAATTCAAAAGTAGGCACAATTTATAGTCTGAAAGAAGTCAGCTTAACATGATTAGTGTACCACTTGGGTGCACTGTCCCAACCATCCATCCTAAGGTCATGGGTACAGGAAGCAAAATGTTGTTAGTGTATGACTGGGATGCCAGTCCTATTTCCATTCCTTGATTCCTGAACCTGGGCCTATGGAGAAATAGCACCATATATTGAATGCTGATTTATAACCCATACAGATCACAGGGGAATATTGTTCCAGCTCTGCAAGGTGTTGCCATCATGTAGGTGCTATAATTGAGTCTTCAAAAGGCACTTCATTGTTCCTATGATCCCATGTCTTCAAGATTATGGGGTACTACTGAATTCCATGAGCATGGGCTCACTGTCAAATTTGATTTGCCATGAAATGAGCTACTTGATTAGAAGCAATTCCATGTGAAATACTGTAATTCTGACATATATAATGTAAATGTATATATATATATAATGTATATATTATGATATTGTAGAAATTAGCCCATATGACTGTCACTGTGGGTATGTGCAAGTCAGAATTCTGTAGGGCAAGCTGCAAGCTGGGAATGCTGATGAATGTTTTTAGTGAATTCACCAGGGAAATCCGACTTGCTGAAGGAGAGATGGAAATTCTTTCAGACTACTGAAATCATCAGTTCTCTCCTCTTAATGCCTTCAACTTATTGGATGTGATTCCATTGCTCACATCCTTCTCATTGTTGAAGGCAATCACATTAGCTGACTGTAAATATAATCCAGCATAGATGCATCAATTTAATGATGGTTTAAGACCATGAAATATATTCACAGTAACAATCAGGACAGTGCTTGCTTGACCAAACAATTGGACATTATAGCCAAGTTGACACATGAACTCAAGCATCATATATGCATGTACACTGCCTTCTGTTTATCCAGTCATCTAATGATGGATACTTAGGTTGCTTCCAATTTTTGGCTGTTATGAATAATGTTGCTCTGAACATCACTGTGAAAATATCTGTAATAGTCACTGATTTCAATTTCTTGATGGATATACCTAGAAGTGAGGTTGCCAAACATATGGTAATTCTATACCTGACTTTCTGAGCAAATGCCAAAACCACATTTACAACTCTATTTTACATTCCCAACAACAATGAATGACTGTTTTTATTTGTGCACATTCTTTCCAGCGCTTCTTATTTTACATTTTTAAAAATAACCATTTTCTTTGGTATAAAATGCTCTTTCTATTTTTTGTATTGCATTTCCCTAGTGCCTATGATATAGGGCATCTTTTCATGTGCTTATTGTTCATTTGTAGACTTGCACTTTTTCTTTTTAACTTTATTTTTTATTAACTTTATTTTGTACATTTAATAATTGAAAACATAATTCAAAACTAAAGAGAAAACACAGTTGAATAAAAACATCCAATTCTCAAATATACTGCATACATATAATTCTTTTTTGAGTCATACAATATGCTACACAATATATTTGGTTCATTGTAATGCAATGTATTCGTCCTTTTATGTCTGGCTTGCTTCGTTCAACATAATATCCTCCAGGTTCATCCATGTTGTCATATGCTTTACAACTTCATTTCTTCTTATAGCTGGATAATATTCCATCGTGTGACTACACCACAGTTTGTTTATCCATACATCTGTTGATTGACACCTGGGTTGTTTCCAACTTTTGGCAATCACGAATAACGCTGCTATGAACACCGGTGTGCAGATATCTGTTCATGTCACTGCTCTCAGTTCTTCTGGGTATATACTCAATAGTGGTATTGTAGGGTCACATGGCAAGTCTATATTCAACTTCTTTAGGAACTGTCAAACAGTCCTCCACAGTGGCTGTACCATTCTGCATTCCCACAAACAGTGAATAAGTGTTCCTATCTCTCCACATCCTCTCTAACACTTGTAGTTCTCTGTCTTTTTATATTGGCCATTCTGATAGGTGTGCAATGATATCTCATTGCAGTTTTGATTTGCATTTCCCTAATCATTAGTGATGTGGAGCATTTTTTCATGTGTTGTTTTTTTTATTTATTCTTTGGACAAATGTCTTCTCAAGTCTTTTGTCCATTTTTTAATTGGGTCGTTTGTCTGTTTATTGTTCAGCTGTAACATCTCTTTATATATCCTGGATATTAAACCCTTATCGGATATGTGATTTTCAAACATCTTCTCCCATTGAGTTGGCTGCCTTTTCACCCTGTTGACAAAGTCCTGTGAGGTACAAAACTGCTTAATTTTGATGAGGTCCCATTTGTCTATTTTTCTTTTGTTGTATGTGCTTTGGGTATAAGGTCCAATAAACCACAACCTATTACAAGGTCTTGAAGATGCTTCCCCACATTGTCTTCTGGTAGTTTTATGGTCCTGGCTTTTATATTTAGGTCTTTGATCCATTTTGAGTTGATCCTTGTATAGGGAGTGAGATAGGGGTCCTCTTTCATTCTTTTGCTTATAGATATCCATTTGCCCCAGCACCATTTGTTGATGAGTCTGTTTTGTAGGTTTGTCAAAACCCAGTTGACTGTATAGGTGAGGGTTTATTTCTGGATTATCAATTCTATTAACAGGGCAGGTTTGTCAAAAACCAGTTGACTGTATAGGTGAGGCTTTATTTATGGATTATCAATTCTATTCCACTGATCAGTGTGTCTATCTTTATGCCAGTATCATGCTGTTTTGACTACTGTAGCTTTGTAATATGCTTCAAGGTCAGGCTGTGAAATTCCTCCCACATCGCTCTTCTTTTTTAGAATGCTTTTGGCTATTTGGGTGCACTTTCCCTTACATATAAATTTGGTAATTGCCTTTTATACTTCCATAAAGTAAGCTGTTTGGATTTTGATTGGCATTGCATTGACTCTGTAAATCAGTTTGCGTCATCTTTGTGATATTTATTCCTCCAATCCATGAACACATAATGTCTTTCCATTTGTTTAGGTCCTTTAAATTTTCTTTTAGTATTGTTTTGTAGTTTTCTGCACGTATGTCCTATACTTTTTTGGTTAAATTAATCCCTAGGTATTTGTCTTTTTTTAAATATATATATTGAAAATGGAATTTTCCCTCTGACTTCTTCTTCAGATTGATCAGTACTATTGCACAACTTTTAAAATTGGGTTCTTTGTCTTTATGTTGTTGAGGTATAGGTTTTCTTTACATTTCTGGATATTAAACCTTATTAGATATGTGTTTTCTAAATATTTTCTCTCATTCTGCAGGTTGTTGTTATTAATTTCTTAATAAAGTTCTACAATGTACATGTTTTTAATGCTTTTGGATTCCCTTTTATGTATTTTTTTTTCTTGCTATGCTTTTGGGGTAAAGTCTAAGAAACTTTTGTCAAACACAAGGTCCTGAAGATGTTTCCCTGTGTTGTCTTCTAGTAGTTGTATCACTTGGGATCTTATTGTTAGGTCCATTTTCAGTTAAGTATTATGTGTTAGTGTGAGGTAAGGGATACCCCTTGGGTTTGGTTTTTGTTTTTTGTGGTTTTTTTTGCATATAAATATCTAGTCTTCCCAACACCAATTCTTAAAAAGAATATTCTTACACGATTGGGTGATTCTGGCAACTTTATAGAAATCAATTTGCCATAGTGAGGGTTTAATTCTGAAGTATCAATTCAATTCCATTCCAGTGAATTCCATTGCTCTCTATGTCTATCCCTATGTCAGTATCATGCTTGTTTGATTATAAGATTTGATTTCATTACAGGTATAAAGAAGCGTCACTGGTTTTTGTGCATAAATCTTGTTACCCCTCCAATTTGTTGAATTTGTTTATTAGCTCCATGGGCTTTGTGGCAGATTTTACAGGATTTTCTAGATATAAGATCAATTCATTTGTAAATAGGAAAAATTTTATTTCTTCCTTTCCAATTTGAATGCCTTTTATGTCATTTTTTGTCTAATTGGTTTGGCTAGGATGTCTAATACAATGTTGAATAGTAGTGGTGACAGTGGGTATCCTTGCTTTGTTCTTGTTCTATGGTGAAGTCTCAGGATGTTACAATTTAGTATGATATTACTTACATGTTTTTCATATAAGCCCTTTATCACGATGTGGTAGTTTCCTATATTCCTGGATTTCTAAGTGTTTTTATCGAGAAGGTTGCTGGATTTTGTCAAGCATTCTTCTGCATGTTCTATTAACAGGGTGCATTACATTAAATTATTTTTCTTATGTTGTAATAATTTTGCACATTTTTGATAAGTCCAGTTTGAACATAGTGTATAATGCTTTCAATGTGCTGATGAATTCAGTTTGCTGGAATTTTGTTGAGCATTTTTCCATCTATATTCATAAGGGATACTGATCTATAATTTTTTATGGTGTCATTTTCTGGCATTGGTAATAAATTGATGCTGGCTTCATAGAATGAATCAGGGAGTTTTCCATACTTTTTAATTTGGGGGAAGAATTTGAGAATAATTGTTCATGCTTTTTGGATCATTTGGAAAAATTAATCAGTGAAGCCATCTGGTTTTGTTTTTTGTTGTTGTTATTGAGGGGATGTATTTATTGATTCAGTCTCTTTAGTTGTATTGATTTGTTGAGGTTGTTTAATATTATTGAACCAGTGTAGGAGATTTTATATTTTTTATAATTTATATTTTATACTTTTATATTTTACATTTTTCTAATTTTCATTTTTATATATTTTATATTTTTATATTATAGTAATTTTTCCATTTCTTCTACGTTTTCTAATATGTTGGCATAAAATTTTCATATTATACGCTCATATACTTGATTATTCTGGGGATTATTATCAATGCCCCCCATTTAATTTCTTATTTTTGTCATTTGTGTCCTCTCTCTTTTTTCTTTGTCAGTCTAGCTAAAGCTTTTTATATTTTATTTCTTTTCTTAGAATCGAGATTTGCCTTTATTTATTCTATGTTTTTTTTATTCCTATTCCCTATTTCATTTATCGCTTATACAAGCTTTGTTATTGCTTTCTTTCTGCTTATTTTGGATTTTGTTTGCTCTAATTCTTCCTGGAGTAAAGTCAGGGCTCTGATTTGAGGTATCACTTCTTTATTCTATGAATTTAGAACTATAGATTTCCCTCTCAGGATTGCCTACACAGCAATCCATAAGTTTTGGTATTCCATGCTTTCTTTTTCATTCACTTGAAGATATTTTCTAATTTCTTTTTAGATTTCTTCTTTGTCCCATTGGTTGTTTAAGAGTGTGTTGTTTAATAGCCACATACTTGTGACTTTTCCAGATCTCTCTCTGTTATTGATTTCTAGTTTCCTTCCATTGTGGTCAGATAAGATTCACTGTGTAATTTCAATATATATAAATTGGTTGAGATTTGTTTTGTATATCCTTGGGAATGATCCATGAGTACAAGAGAGAAATGTGATTCTGCTGTTGTGTAAAGTTTTCTGTATATTTTTGTTAGAGATAGTTGGTTCATCGTTTCATTCACGCCTTCTATTTCTTCATTAGCATCTGTCCAGATATTCTATTCATTTCTGAAAGTGGTTTTATCCATTATTGAAAGTGATGTATTAAATTCTCCAACTATGAATGTAGAACTAGCCTCTTCTCCTTTCAAAACTGTTAATATTTTTTTCATATAGTTTGGGCTCTAATCTTATGTGCATATGTGTTCAGAATTTTATTTTTGCTATTCTTCAGTTAACTATGTTATTTCTATGCCCTTTTCTTCTTTGTTGCTTGTAACAGTTTTTGATCAAAAATATATTTCATCTGATACTGGTATACCTACACCAGGCCTTTATTGCTACAATATCCACTGATTTTATTCTTTCACTTTTAACGGACTTGTGTCTTTGAGTTTATTTTGAGTCACATGTAAATGGCAAGATTTGGTTTCTGTTTTTTTTTGTCCATTCTGGCAATATCTATCTTTTGACCAGATAATTTAATCTGTTTATGTTTAAAGTGACTGCAGATATTCTGCCATTTTTATACCCTTCCACCCCCAACCTCTGTGTTTTACTTGTTAAAAAGTATATCTTTATACATTGTACATAGATACATCATTACATTTCATGTGTTTGCATTTTAGAACTTGTAAGATATAAAATATGGAGTTATAGCCAAACAGTTCAGTGCAATAACTGCTTTTGATTTTTCAATACCCAGTTACTAGATGCTAAAACAAATATCACACAATTGGTTGAAATTTATTGCCTCATGGTTTCAGAGGATAGAAGAAGTCTTGCTTTTTTTAAAGTCCAGTATCTTTTTTCTAGCTGGCAAACTTTGAAGTTCCTTGGATTTTTCATCAAATGGCAATGCACATATTGACGTCTTCTCTTTTCTCTTCTGGGTTCCATTTTCTTCTAGCTTCTTGTGGCCCTGTATGGCTTTCCTTTCCATCTGACTTTCACTCTGATTTAAAGGTCTCTGGTATTCTGAATTAAAGCCCAATCTGATTCAGAAGGGTCACACTTTAACATGAAGAAACAGCATGAGGAGATCTTATAGAATGGGCAAATCTTATCAGAAAGGAGTCCCAGGTAAGAGTGCATTGTGTGGTATACAATGCAATCCATAACAGTTATCTTTACTGAAGATATTTATTTTTTTATGATACTTTGAACTACTATCTATTTTCTGTTGGGTCTAGTCCAAAAATTACCTTTATCCTTACCGGTAGAGCACATCTAGTGGTGAAGAACTTTCAGGTTTTGTTTACCTGGGAATGTCTTCATCTGTCACTGATTTTTGAAAAACAGTCTTAAATGATAAAAAAAAAAAAAAATCCTTGGTGGTAGTTATTTTCTATCAGTTCTTTGAATATTTGCTTTCAATACCTTCTTGCCTCTATGGATTCTGATGAGAAATCAGAGCATTATCTTATTGGGGCACCATTATACAGACAGTTTATTATTCTCTTATAGCATTCAGAAATCTCTACTTGTCCTTAGCATAAAACAATTTGAATATATTGTATCTTGGCAGTTTTTTTTTTTTTCAGACTTACCATGTTTGAATTCCATTGAGATTCTTGAACATGTATATTAATTAATTATTCAATTTGTGAAAATTTTCACCATTATTTTTTTGGATATTCCTTCTTTCCATTTTTCTTAGTCATCTTCATCTGAGACACCTAAAATACTTTTATTGGTATGCATAATGTTGTCCCACAGATTTCTTAGGCTCTGCTCACATTCTTTCATTCTTTTTTCTTTCTGTTCCTCAGCCTATATCATTTTGTTTTTCTTATATATGAGTTCATGGATTCTTTCTGCGAGTGATAATCTGCAATTGAAATCATCAAAGGAATAATTTATTTTAGGTAATGTGATTTTTAGGTAGAGTATTTCTGTTTGGTTCGTTCATTTTTTATAAAAGGATTTTTATTGAGAGTCTCATATTTTCATTCACTGTTTTACTTATGTTCTTTACTTCTTTCTGTGTTTGAAGATCATTTTTTAAAAAAGTCTTTTTATGGTGCAACCAAAATCTTATCTTCTTTGTTTTTGGTTTCTTAAATTTTACCTTGGTCCTATACATGGGGCTTCATTCTCTGTTTCTTTGTTTGTCTTATGATCCTTTTCTGCATACTGCACATTGCAAAATTTTCATGTGTTATCTCTGGGGTTTAGACCCTGAGGAGTTTATTCCTTAAATTGGTATCCAACTGCAGATATAACAGAGATTTCCTTGAGTACCAGAAGCTAATAATATGCAAATATAAACTTTCATAGTTTTTGTAAATATCCTGTGTGTTGGCTGGCATGCTCCTTCAGAGTTTCAATATTCTACCAAGGAGATGAGACTGAGACAAAAGTGTGTGGTTCTTGCTGCCATTTCTGAGCCTGTGTATTTTCATTGGCATACACTCATAACTTAAAAACTCCCCAGCTTACAGGGATCTGAATGACTTCTCTACCACCTATGAAATAGACTATCCCTACATGCTAGGTGCCTTAATGTATATCTTAAAGCCAGTAATCCTTTGTTCCATGCAACCATGACTTGCTTGTTTCTTAAACTGCTTTAGCTGTGAACAAGCTGATTTTACCTGCAGGGCAGGACCTCCCATGTGGGAAGTAGGCGCTCAACTGCTTAAGCCACATCTGCTTCCCTAAATATATTTTTAATAGATTCCATTATAGTAGATGTGAGGTGATATCTCATTATGGTGTTGATTTGCATTTTCATAATAGCCAGTGATGTTGAGCATTTTTCCTTTGATTTTAGCCATTTGTACTTCTACCTTGGAAAATGTCTCTTCAATTTTACTGCTCATTTTTGAATAGGGATGTTTGTCTTTCTGTGGCTGAACTGTAGGATTTCATTACATATCTTGGATAAAAAACTGTTATCAGATATGTGGTTTCCAAATATTTTCCGATTTAGTATGATACCTTTGTACTTTCTTGACAAAGTCCACTGAGTCACAGAAGTTTTCAATTTATAGTGGATCCCATTTAACTATTTTTTCTTTCATTGCTTTCATTTTCTTTCTTTCATATAAAGTCTGAGAAACCATTGCTTACCACAAGACCTTGAATATGCTTCTCTACATTCTCTTCGAGGATTTTTTGTTCTTGGTTCTTATATGTATGGTTTGGATCCATTTTGAGTTAGTTTGTATATAACCTTTGAGATGGGGTCTCCTTTCACTCTTCTGCATGAGGATATATAGTTCTCTCAGCACCAATTGTTGAAGAGACTATTCTGTCACTGTTGAGTGGACTTGGCAGCCTTGTCAAAAATCAGTTGACGATGGATGTGATGATCTATTTATTAACTCTCAGTTCTAATATATTGGTCAATATATTAATCTTTATGTCAGTACTATACTGTTTGGATCACTGAAGCTTTGTAATGTGCTTTAAATTCGGGTACTGTGAATCCTCCAACTTCATTTTTATTTTTCAAGATGTTTTTGGCTAAATGGGGCCCCTTGCACTTCCAAATAAACGTGATAATTGGCTTTTTAATTTACTCAAAGTAGGATTTTGGAAATTTTATTGGGATTTCATTGAATCTATATATCAATTTGGGTAGAATTGGCATCTTAATGTTATTTAGGCTTCCAATCCATGTACACAGAATATCCATCCATTTACATAGATATTTTGAAAATCTCTACTAGCAATGTTTCTGTAGTTTTCTGGGTACAGGTCTTTTACATCCTTGGTTAATTTTAGTCATAGATATTTCACTGTTTTAGTTCCTATTGTGAGTGGAATTTTTTCTTGATTACTTCCTTAGTATGCTCATTAATAGTGCATAGAAACACTACTTATTATTGCATGTTGATCTCATATCATACCCCTTTGCTGAAATAATTTATTTGCCATAGTTCCTTTATTTCAGATTTTTGGGACTTTCAATATATAGAATATTTTCATCTGCAAATAGTGAAAGTTTTGCTTCTTACTTTCCAATTTGGATGACTATTATTTATTTTTCTTGCCTAACTCCTCTATTTTGAATTTCTAACACAATGTTGAATAACAGTGGTGACAGTGGGCATCCTTGTCTGGTTCCATATTTTAGAAGGAAAGCTTTCAGTCTTTCCGTTCTGAGTATAGCAGGGATCCATATAAAATAACAGCTTCCTACCAAACTGGGAGGGATTTGTCAGTCCAGAAAAAGTCTCAGAGAAGTCAAAATTGGTGAGCAAGTAAGAATTTAATAGAGGGTTTACATGGATCCTTGCCCTTGATGGTGGGAGGGGATTACTCTCTCATGGAGAGTCCAAGCCTTGTCATGACATAAATCCTCATCAGTGGTGGCAGGAGGAGAGCATGCCACTTCTGAAGCTGGAGTCTGCACTTGCCATAAAGCAAGAGGGGTATTTTATACTACATGTCTACATGTGGGTGGGAGGGCAAGTGAGGGGGAGCATGATTAAAAAGTAAAGTGTTTAGAACAAATAATCAGGGAATGGATATTCATTTGACTAATTAGTGTAAGTCCAGGGAAGTGTGTCTAGGGAAGAAGTTACAATTTTACAGAAACTATGTAAAACAAACATTTACAATGCTTGTTAGTAAGGCTAAAGCTACATCTTTTCAGTAATTACATCAGGAACTATTGATATGTAGATGGTCAAGCAGTTCACCAAATACTTTATCCTTAGATTTTCTGGGAAAGAAATCTAAGCATACAAGAATTACTTATAAGTCATGAGCTCACAAGCAGTTATTTCTCAAGGCTTGCTGTGTAATAAGAAATGAAATTCTGCTGAGATTAGAAGAAGAAAGAACTGGAAAGGATGTGGGAAAATGCAAAGCCATATATGATATAATCCACCCCATCCCACAACTCTTACAATCTTTTTGCCACCTCTTATGTATAAAGCCCTGAGCTTGGAACATGGGGTTTACAAATGATGGTTTTGTGCCATTAGGCAATAGCTACAGTATAAACAAGAGCAAGTCAAGCAAATGACTATTACTTTGAGGCTACCAAATGATAAAGTGTCCCTCCAATGTGATGATAGGTTTGTGAGCCAGGAAGAAAGAGAGTCCAGTAAGCTTAAGGTTTTCATATGATAGATAGACTTTTGTAAATGATTTAAAACATTGTAACACTACCATGGTCATCAGGTATATAGTACAACAAACAGTGCCAATTATAACACAAGTGCCCCTCCAAACAGCACTAAGTATTCCCAAGGCCATATGGTTCTGTAATGACACTTTTCTCATTTGAGTTGTTTCCTCATTCAAGAAGCTTATACTGTGTTTAATGTCACTAAAAGTTTGGGCAGTGACATTAGCCAAAGCTGTTACTTGTGTTAAAGTATCTAAAGCTCCAGCACCAGGAAGGAAAATACTAAGCGGCCACTCCCACCATGCTAGATAGTGCTTTATTCTAATGCCAAAAAGTGATCTTGTAGACCTGGGAGGTTTGGGGGAGGGCTGCCTACAATTTTGGGTATACTTTCCAATAGGAAAAAATACTCCATTGTAAATCTTCCTGTCTAATTATAGGTAGTTATTGCTAAAAGTGTGTTCCACAAACCAAACCACCCATGAAGGGGTTATATAAGCTCATATAGGTGCATTTTGCCATCCAGTCTATTCAGTCTGACAGATGATGATGACTCAGATGCACACCTGTGATGGCAACCACCCCATATGATGGTGAATTCTTTGATCAGAGGTGTTTCTTTTGAGACAAAAAACTGCTTGGGCATCTAGGACATCATGTTTTGCCACTATCCATGTGAGACCATCCCAAAATTATATGAGGGATAGATTGGTCTTGTTGAATTGTTCCCTATCAATAGGAGGAGACATTTTTAACAGAAGAAGAGTAGCTGTTAAGAGTTTTGTTTTTGTTTTTTTTTTTCACTATTTTTTTTTTTATTTTAAAAGAAGTTTTGATTACATAAATGTTACATAAAAAACATAGGGGATTCCCATATGCCCCACCCCCCCTCACTTTTCCACATTAACAACATCCTTCATTAGTGTGGTACATTTGTATGTATTGTGAGAATTTTTATTTTTACCCATAATAAAAAAAA
>JAKSZT010053874.1:383802-402310 GCA_026826555.1 Tolypeutes matacus
TTTGTATGTATTGTGAGAATTTTTATTTTTACCCATAATAAAAAAAAAAAAAAAAAAAAAAAAAAAAAAACCAACCCAGTTTTGGTATTTTACATTAGCACCCCTTTGGCTAACTAATACAATCCCCAAATCCTCAAGATTGGGGAATGAACAATGGACTAAGACAGACTTAATTTTATTATATTATAGCCTTACTATTATTCTAGCAATGGAAGAACTTTTATCATTGATATAAAGGCAGTGGCTGCCAGAAGTTATGAAAGGAGAGAAAGGGAAGAATAGGTGTAAGATAGGGGCATTTTGGGGACATTGGAATTGTCCTGCGTGACATTGCAATGACAGATAGAAACCATGTTAAGAGTTTTTGGGTTCTAAGAGTTGCTACCTGGAAGGGTGGCTGTGCTCTATAGTCATTAACCAATTACTCTAATTAGTCAAAGATAAAAGGAAGGTGTTCCAGAGAAAACCAGAGCTACTGGAGGCCAGCATATATCTGCAGATACAACAGTCCGTTTGGTTTTGTACAGCTGCTGCAGTGGCAGCCCAGTTGAGGAAGACATTGGATGAGCTCATATACAACAGGAAGATTAGCCTAAGGACACAAACATAAGTGTTTAGTGGGTACCTGGAGAGGGAGATCTTCTCCAGTAAGCAAAATGACAGTTGAGGTTTTCCCCATAGGTCCTAAAACATAGGCTGCCAATGGGTGAGATCTAGGTTTGCATTACCATACGTGTTGTCCCTTCATGAAAGCAAGCCATAATGTCTATTGTGTCTGTTTATGTTCTACCCATATTACTCTGGTGATTATTGCTCTATTGGGAATAACCTTCACACAGCCAGCATACTGCAGCACTGTTGATCCTCGAAAGAGCAGGAAGGTAGGCTCCAGTGTTCCAGTAACCTGGTGTACAGCACCCTCCAGCACAATGAAACAAAGCCAGTCTGGAGGCAATGTCCATTGTAGATCTAGTGATATTGAGCCATCACTGGCTGGCAGAACCACAGGAGTCCAAAGCAGCAACATATTGCCAAATAATTCATGAGCATGACCAGGGATGTGGCAGATACTTTCATCATTTTAGGGGTGTTAGCAAACAATCTAGCCAATAGTTCAAATGAAGAGACACCAAGCACAAGACTGGGAGCCTGGTTTAAATGCACTAGGGAGACAGATAACACTGAAGTCCATCCCTGTATTATGTGGCTTTATGGCTTTATCCACTGCTATAAGGCACTGTTTGTGGTCAGAGTCAAAAATATGGTTCACAATTTTGTATGACTTACACCAGTTCAAAATATTTTATATGAATGCCTGATGCCTTAGCCATGTGCCATCCCATGGCAGCCCCTTGATTGCCTCTCTTTTTGTGTGGCCATAAGGCTGCTTCTTTTATGGATGTGGGACAAACCATGAAGATAGGGGTCAGAGATCTGCCTTTTGATTCCCAGGTGGAGAAGTAGTTTCTGTGACATATAGCATCTTTAAAATAACTAAAAACATGATTAACAGCATTATACTATTATCTAATATTATGCAGAACACACTGTCAAATATCTAAGAATTTTATACAATCTTTACTTATATGAACATTTTATCCATACAATTTGATTAACAGAGGTTAGAAAATAACTTTTAATTTTATAACACTTTCTAAACACTTCCTATCCAATTTATATTAAATTTACTTATTTAGGCCACAACCATGCTTGGACTTTCCATGAGAGAGTACACCCCTCCTGACCATTGAGGGCAAGTCCTCACATAAGCCCCTATTAAATGCTCACTTGCTTGCCAAGCTGGACTTATTGGAGCATATCTCTGGTATGAGCATTCTTCTCAGTTTGGTGGGAAGCTAACATTTTACACAATTTCCTGCTATAATCAGAACAATTGGTGTAGTCAGCAGGATTCATCAGACCATACCATGAGCCAGGGAATTGAACCAAAGGGAGATGAAGTCCAGGGTGGCCTGCTACCTCCAAGTGGGGTACAGTCACACACTTGATTGACTGTGGTGGAAATCCACATGAGTACAGGGCCTCCCTGAAAATGCCTATATGAATAGAGTAGGTGTTGCAGGAACAAAAGATTTGAAGTTTAGTAAAGATGGCAGGCATACTGCTGCAGCAGTCTGCTGGCTGTTGCTAGGGGTGGTAGGGTTAGCTACAGCAGATTGTCTCCAGAAAGACAAAGAAATCTGCCATTTGAAGGAGGAGTTACAACTAGAATTTGTGGACTTTCACCTGTACCTTAGTGACGTCTTTCTGAACAAGTGTATAAAAAAGGTGAAAATATGGAAACTTTGGCCTGTTGGTTTTTAAAATTGCTGGGTTATAAAATGCCCTGACCCAAATCATGGGCTATATTAGCAAATTGGATTGGTAGCCTAAGACCTGGATCACCTGGGAAGAAGAAAATAGTGATCCAGATGTAGAAACTCTAGAAGAAGTATCTTTAAATATTAATGATAGACTGTTTGTGGTTGTGAGACAACGTCCATATTGGCAAAATCTATGATCAGAGGAGAAGACCAAATTTCCAACCTCAGTCAGATGCATGGAAACCATGGTTTCCTTATAAGGAATGGAGCAGTTTTCACTTTCACTAGGATTTTTTTAATGGGCAAAACATCATCTTGTACTTTCTTTGGCTACTCAAGCAAAAACCATGTAATGAGTTGACTTACACAATAGGAATGTATTACTCATGGGTTTTAGACTAAAAGAAAGTCCAAATCAAAGCATCTTCAAGGCAATGCTTTATTCTCTAAAACTGGCATTCTGGGGCTGGCTGCCTGACATCCTGGTCCTTGGATTTTCTGTCATATGGCAATAAACTTAATGGCCTCTCCTGGTTTCTACATGTTTCCTGGCTAAATTTCATTTCTGGCTTCCTGTGGCTTTCTCCATCTAAAATTCATTCTGCTAATAAATGGTTCCAGTAATAGGATTAAGACCCATCCTGACTGAGATGGGTCACAGTTTAACTGAAATAACCACATGAAAGCTCCTACTTATAGCAGATTCATGGGCACAGGAGTGAATAAAGTTTAATGGCATATTTTTCTGAGATTTCAATAACTCGAAACCACCATAAAGCCCTTATCAAATTGTACAAAGGTTTATATCAAGGGATTGTATACCATTAACAAACTTAGTACTAAAGCCAGCACAATGGTCTCAACTCTGTGGTCACTGCAATTCATTACCTGTGTAAGTTCTTCATCAATTAACAAGTTAACATCAAGTGTCAACCCTCAGGAGCCTCTTTAGAATGTGGCACATGGGAAGGATGAAAACATTTGGACTAGTACCTTGCACATGGTGCACATTATGAAGTGTTAGGATATCAGCCCTTCAGCTTTCACTATAATGGTTTGAGGGGATCACTCAGATCTTGTCAGGAAAGCAGAAACCTTTAAATGTTTTTAGAAGTACTACTTACATTTCTGTTCTTGATTTTCAGTTTATATCTACTGTGCTCAGGCAACACACTCATTATGATATTAAATCTTTGAAATATATTGATTTTAGCCATTATATGGTCTCTTTTGACACATTGTCATAATTCACTTGAAAAGAATGTGTATTATGTACCATGGGAGCATTAATTTACATATGTTCTAATCAGATAAATTTAGACAATTATTCTGTTCAATGCTTTATACTTTTACTGAAACTTATTCCATACTTTACATACTGGCTGAATTGTATTTAAATCTCCAATTTTGCATAGTTTGAAATTCTCCATTGTGCTATGTCATCTTATGTAGTATATATATAGATGTCATGATAGTAGGTGCATACAAGTTTAGAATGATTATATCTTACTATTAAATATACTTTTACAACTTCTTGAACCTACATACATACCCCATCTGTATTTCTCATTCATTCTTGCTTTTAGTGGGTCCATCTGGGATGCTTCATACAGTCTGAAAAACTTCTGTTAACATTTGTTGAACCATCAGGCTGATGGCATTGAATTTTCTCTTCTTCCGTCTGCTGAATATATCTTTATTTTTCACATTTTTGATACTTTCATAAGTCTCCATCATTTTGACTTCTGACATTGAATAGTATGACTATTCAAATGTCATATAAATATAATCTTATATTATGTATTCTTCTGTGGCTGAGATTTATTTGCTCATCATAAATTCTATGGTAATAAACTCTATAGGTTGTTTCATGTACTGTATCAGTGGATTTTCTTTTTCCTTTCAGGGAATATTCCATCATATGAATAGACCACATTTCATTTATTCATTCATCTAATAAGGCTTATTTCTTTAACAGATTTTGGCTATTAGGAAACATAAATTTTCTACAAGTTTACTTAATATGTTTTGGAAGACACAAACATTCATTTTTTTTTAGTATATGGAAGCAGAAATTCTAGGCCAAAAGTACATGTATGTTTTTACATAGTATATACTGAAAAGTCATTTTCCAAATGTACTCTTTTATGCACCCTTCAGAAATATACGAGAATGCCATTACCTCCACATCTATGACAAAATGTATATTCTCATTTCCTAAAACTTTGACAAATTTAGAGAGTGTGTAATTGTATAACACAATGGTATTAATTTGCATTTTCAAGATAAGTAATCATCTTTAGTATCAGTAACATGCTTATTGAGTAAATACATATCTTCTTTTGTGAAATACATTTTCAATAATTTTATTCATTTTTAATTGGAAATTTTGTAGGAAATTTTCATATGCTGGATAGGGGTGTGCTGTAAGATATATGATGATGAATTAAAATCCATTTCGCTTGCTTTATATTTCTACTAATGATGCCATTTAATGAACAGAAATAATTAATTTTAATTTGGTCCAAATTCATTTGTTTTATGTTCATTGCCTTTCAAACATAATTAAGAAATTCTTGCCTATGCCAGATCAGGAACCCTCTCCCCTACCTATTTTTTTTCTGAAAGTTTTGTATGTGTTTTATTATCTTCTTTAATAGGTTATATATATAACCTATTAAAGAAAGGATATTTTAACAACATGGGGTGTTTTTCTCCTTGAATTGGATATACAGCTCTAATATTAAGTTTTCTGTAATTTTTTCAGCAATATGTTCTTGTTTTCATGAATAAATATACAATTTCCATTATATTTATTTCTACATATATATTAGGTTCATTGCAGTTTTTAACAGCATTTTTTCATTCATGAATTTTCTCTTGCAGCATATAAACAAATCTAAGATCAGGGTGTGATGTCTACCACAGGGTGGAGCATGGAATTCCAAGGGCCTTTCCCTATGCAGAAGCAGTGGGCAAACCAGAAAACTGTCAAAATCTACTTGCAGTGAAAAATAGTCAAGTGTTTACAGCAACAAAGTGAGTGCTGAAACCAGAAAAAGGCAACATCAAAATGATGATAGACTCAGAAAGCTAAATATGAAATTTCCTTACCTGGCAGTCCCACTTCTCTATGTATACTGAAATGAATGGAAAGCAGGAACTGAAACAGATATTTTCACACAGATGTTCATAGTATCATTATTCACAATGACTATAAGGTGGAAATAAACCAAATGCCCATGAACAGATGAATGAATAAAGGAAATGTAGTATATACTACAATGGAGTATTATTTGGTCATAAAAATGAATTAAGTTCTGATTCATGCTACAACACGGATGAACCTTGAAGACAACATGGTGAATGAAATAAGTCAGAGAGAAAATTGCAAATATTATTTTTCAGTCATAGGAAATAAGCAGAATCTGAAAAAAAATGTACATTTGAAAAGGGATGAAAAGGGAAATTTCAGGTTTTAAATAATTTATCACAGAAAAACACAGAACTGCAAAACACAAAGAGACAATCCTAATATAAACAGTGGGATAAAGATAATAGTACAATTATAATAACATATTTCTTCAATTGTAACAAAATATGACACCAAAATTTTTAACCATAGTGAAAAGTGAATGTGTGAAGTGGGGATAAATGGAAATTTCCTACCTTCTACATGATTTTTTCTGTAAACCTATAATTACTATCATAAAGAACAATTTTAAAACTGCTGGAGGACTGAATTAAATAATTACAATAAGCACATTCATGGAGTCAGAAATTGGAATACAGATTACAATGGGCTGAGATGGGGGTAGGGAATGGTGAGTTAATGCTTAATTTTTGCAGAATTTCTGTTACTATTGATGGAAAAATTTTAGTAGTGGAAGGTGGTAACTCATAGCACAACATTGTGACTCTGTAATTCATACCACTGAATTATATATTTATGTATAATTAAAGGTGGAAAAATTAGGTATATATATGCTACTGGAATATAAATGTATATAAAGACATACTGAAGTACAAAATAAAGAGTGAACCATAATGTAATCTATGGAATATTGTTAATAGTATAATTATGGTATAATTATATTGTTTCCTTTATTTTAACATAGTTACCACAATAATTCAAAATGTTAAGAATAAGAAAAACTGAGTTTGTGTGGGAGAATATGGGAATTCTGTACTTTTTGAATGACTTTCCCCTAATCCTACAACTCTTCTAATATACATACATAAATGATTGGAGAGCTTGTGGCATGTTAACTTAACCTTTTTCTACCTCCTTATCATGTGTGATGGCAGTCTTCAGGGTGGTAGCCCAACATCTCCATGTGGATACCTGGTTCCAGAGCGAGCTGGGTGGAACTTCACACATAGAATTGTGTGTAACTATTTTGGTCTGTCTGGGAGTTACCTGAAGAAGTAATACAAGGTACTTACCTTTGTGGCATCTAACTTGGAACTCTCTCAAGGAGAAAAACTATGTGGAATGAAGTATTCAAAATATTCAAAAGACAAATGAACACTATGCTAATGACTAGGGAAATAGATTAGAGTTTGGGCAAAGCACAATAAGCCTGAATCCTGGAAAAAGAAGTTGGGGAAAGTGTTACAAGTAGTTCCACATATAATAGGGAATCTAGAATGCCACACAGAATCCTAGGGATGCATACTGAGAAAGACCTGTGAAGAACCTGAACTTTCTCTTCTGTTGATATGTAACTTCAGTACAAACAAAAATGAAGGCCAGGACAGGGTTTTAGACACCCTGGCTAAGTTTGAAAGAGTGTACCAAGAAAGCCAATTTGTAGACCAGGAGAGTTTTTTATTTATTTTCCCTCCTTTTCTTCCCCTTGAATTTAAGTGTGAAAAGAAATCTCTGTCAAACCACTAGCTGAACACAAGCTAAAAAAAAAGATTCCAGAAACCCAAAACAACAAAGAACATAGTTATTATATAAAGTGTAGGGAAGAAAAAATACCATAACAGCTCATAAAATGCAACCAAGACAAAGTCCAGGGAGGAGGATGCATTTGATTCCTATTATTACCACATTATAAAATTCACAGCATTCATTTTCAACACAAAAATTATGAAGCATGCAAAGAAACAAGAAATTCTGCTCAATCCACAGAAAGAAAAGTGTAATTAAAAGAAATTGTCCCTTAGGAAAAACTTGAACTCTTCAAAGACTTCAAATTAACTACCTTACATATTCTCAAAGAGGTATCAAACATAATGGACAATAAGCTAAAGGAAGCCTGGAGAACAGCATTTTATAATTAGAGGTAATCAATAAAGAGACAGAAATTATAAAATGGAACTAACAACAAATTCTGAAGCTGAAAAATACAATAAATAAAATGAAAGATTCTCCAAAGTGGCTCAAAAGCATATTTGAGCAGTCTTAAGAATCCGCCAACTGGAATATAGATCATTTAAATAATACAGTCTGAAGAAAATGCAAAAAAATGGATGGACAAAAGAAGAAGAGATCCCAAGAGACTCGTGGAACACCACAATCCTACCTACATACATATACAGGAACCCCAAAAGGAAATCATAAAGAGAAAGAGGCCAAAGGAGTATTTGAAGAAATAATGTGCAAAATATTACTGAACTTGATGAAAGACATGGTGAAATCAAAGATGCTCCAAAGTAGAATGATCTCAGATTTCAGTAATAAGACTTACTATAAGCAAATGATTGAAAGTCAAAATCAAAGAATTTTGACAGCAGCAAGAAAAGAGTGACTCATCAGATGCAATAGATGCATTATATAAAGAGCTGACTTCTGTCAGATAAAATGAGCATCAGAAAGCCAATAGATGATATATTTAAAGTTCTGAGAGAAAAATGAAAGAACCAAGAAATCTATATTTGACGGAACTCTATTTCAAAAATGAAGGCAATATGAAGACAATCCAAGAAAACAAGAGGTGAACTATTCTAGCACTAATAATCCTGTCCCACATGAAAATGCTAAAGGGACTCTTTGATGCTAAATAAAAAGACATTAGACATTAATTTAAAGCCATAAGAAGAATCACAGAACACTGGAATAGGCAATAATATACAGAAATTTAAAAGCCAGTATTTTTGCTTTTGTGGATAAACTGGAATATAAGTCCTCTTATTAAAAATTTACTCCTCTTTTTTCTTATATGATTTACAACACACATAAATGAAATTATGATTAAAAGTCTTGTTAATGGTCACATATTTAGATGTGAAATTGTGACATGACCATCCAGAAAATTCCTAAAATTCTTTTTGGAAAGGCAATGAAACAAAGTCAAAATTGTCCACGATGAAAAAAAAACAATTAAAAACAAAGGTGGTTAATGGAGGAAATAAAGAAATAAACATATAAGACACATTGGAAACAAACAGCAAAAGACCAAAAAAATCAATGAACTAATGGAAAATATGCAAAAACAATGAAACAACAAATGAAGAAGTTGCACTGACTCTTTACATCCAAATGCATACTGGTGGGAGTCCAGAAGCTGCTGTTTCCAGATGGCAGAAACTGAGGCCAGTTCCAATAACCAAAGGAGAGCTGGAGTAGTTATATGTATATCATATAAAATAGATGTATAGTAAAAAGCTCCTACAATGGACAAAGGAGAACACTATATCATGAAAAAGTAGTCAATTCATCAAGAAGACATAAAATCTGCAGATATGAATGGAATGATAAACCACTCTACTTAATAGTATCAGACTTCACTGCATTATATTCAATAATGGATAGAATATTTAGACAGAACATTTGTAATGAAATAGACTTTAATGAAACTATAAGCCAACTAGACCTAACAGATATTTATAAAAAATTCATCCAACAAGAGCAAAAAACTGTTGGAATGGAATGAAGAGTTAATGCTTCATTGGTACAGAATTCCTGTTTGGGGAGATGGAAAGGTTTTGGCCATGAATGGTGGTGATGATAGCACAACATTGTGAATGTAATACCACAACTGTACTGTATCTTTGAAACTGGATGAATAGGAAATTTTAGGTTATATGTGTGTTCCCAGAATAAAAATTTATTTTAAAAAAATTGCATATTACATGATCAGTACTGCTTGAGAACATCTCAATTTCTTTTGAAAATATGTACTCCAGTCATATGGATTAAGACCCAGTCTGATTCAATTTGGCCTAATCTGAATAAGATATTCAAATAACCTATTCACAAATGAGTCCATGCCCTAATAATAATATCTTCAAAAGTCCTAAGTACAAATGGTTCACAATTGTAGGAATGCAAATTATGACTTGAACATAACTATGGAGAATATGATCAAATGTCCAGAAACATTACCAGCTTAGTATTACAGAGATTGTGATGGTAGAAATGAAAGAAAAAGTAGATCATGGGAGAATGATGGAAGCAGAGTTTAGGAAAGAAGAGATATCTTCAGGTTGAGAGAGAGGACATTCCATGCAGAACATGGATAGGGCAGGACTTGTATCTCAGGGTTTGGAGGAGTAGGCCTTCTGTCCAGGTTCCTGCAGAAAGTGGGGCTTACCTCTCAATGTTTGGCATGAGCAAGGTCACTGTACCAGTGCTTTGGAAGTGTGGGGCTGCTGCTACAACAGGCCCAGAGGACAAAGCAACAAACCACAGGCAATTCAGACCTTGGAAAAGAATGAAATTTGCCTGCTGGTTTTTAAATTTTTTTTTTAATTTTTAAAATAGCTTTAGATTACATAAATGTTACATCAAAAAATAAAGGGTATTCGAGAGACAACCAGCAAAATGGTGGCAGAGTAAGGTGATCTTAGAATCAGTTCCTGCTGATTCTAGGACAGTTAGTAATCACCTAGAGCTAACTAAAGGACTTGTTTGGGGGCTCCATGAGACCAGAAGAGCATCCTGCAGCATTTTTCAAAGGGTGAAAGGGGGAGACTGACCATCTGCAGAGAAGATTCATAAGCACTCCATGCCATGGAGGCCGGTGCCCATCCTCCATTGCAGGCACAAGCGGCCTCAGGAGCTGTTCCGAGGCTGGAATTTGAAGCTCCACTTCCCAAAAATAGGGAAAGAAGAGATGGCTGGGCACCAACTTCAGCCACTGATTAGTAAGTTGGGGGGGCTAAAGTATAATCCTAAGAATAGCTAAAGTTTGAACCTGCCCAAGTGAGAAAGAGGCCAGTAGCTGCCATCTTAACTCCACACCTGACATGAGGGGAAGCAGAACTGACTGAAAATCACAGTGCTGGTAAGGGACGACTTCTTTCCATCTAGATCAGATTGCTGCTCTAGCCTTAGCCCCAGACCCACCTCGGACAGGGAGGAAGCTGGGGAGGAGCTGCGCCAGCCTCTTTGGAAATGACTGGCTATGCCTAGGAGGCCAGTGATCATCCTACTTTGGCAGTGAAAGCCACCCCAGGAGCTATTATGTGGCAGAAATTGGAAGATCCATTTCCAAAAAACAGGGCAGGAAGAGACGGTTGGCCACAAATGTCAGCTACTGATTTGTCAGTTTGGATTGCTAAAATATAATCCTAAGAACAGCTGAACTTTGAACCTGTCCAATTCAGAAGGAGGCCATTAGCTGCCATTTTGACTCCACCCCCAGCATGAGGGGAAGCCAGGCTGACTGAAAATCATGGTGATGTTAGAGACCAATTTCTTTCATGCAGATTAGCCTGCAGCCCTTGCCTAGGTTTCAACCCATCTTAAGAAGGAAGGAAGCTGGTGTGCCCTGAAACAGCCTATTCAGGTAACTGCATGTAAATTTGGCTGCCATAGACTGAATAATCAGAAGTCTACCTGGGCAACTGCAGCAATCCTGGACATGCACTGAATAGATTGGTACCCACACCTACAGCTCCATCCTCACCCCATGCAAGGGAGAAAGGGAACGAAGCTTCATCAGTCTCTCTGGGCAAATACAGTCTAGGCCTGCATTACTAGGATGATTCCACACAGCTGTGGCTCTGTCCCTACCCCTGGCAAAGGAGAAAGTTTGGAGAAGCTTCATTCTTCCTTGGGGCACTGAGGGCAGCTTGAGCCTCCAAACCTTATAACACCAACTACATCCTTGGCTCCTACACAACCAGCAAGAGAGAAAGGGCAGGAAGCCCTAAACTAAAGAGAAAAACTGCACCCAGAATAAGTACTCCAGTAAGCCTGATGCCAGAACACCAACAAAAAATTACAATCCACACCAAGAAACAGGAAGACATGGCCCAGTTAAAGGAACAAGATAAGACTCCAGATGACATAAAGGAGTTGAGACAACTAATCATTGATGTTCAAACAAATCTCCTTAATAAATTCAATGAGATGGCTCAAGAAATTAAGGATATTGAAAAGACATTGGATGGGCACAAAGAAGAATTTGAAAGCATGCATAGAAAAATAGCAGATCTTATGGGAATGAACGGTGCAATAAATGAAAGTAAAAATTCATTGGAATCATATAATAGCAGATTTGAAGAGGCAGAAGAAAGGGTTGGTGAGCTTGAAGAAATGGCTTCTGAAAGTGAACATACAAAAGAACATATGAAGAAAAGTTTGGAAAAACTTGAACAAGGTCTCAGGGAGCTAAACGACAGCAAGGGATATGCAAACATACATGCCATGGGTGTCCCAGAAGGAGAAGAGAAGGGAAAAGGGGCAGAAAGAATATTTGAAGAAATAATGGTAGAAAATTTCCCAACCCTATTGAAGGACATAGATATCCATGTCCAAGAAGCATGACATACTCTCAACTGAAAAAAATCTTAATTGACCAACTTTGAGACATACTAATCAGAATGTCAAATGCCGAAGACAAAGAGAATTCTGAGAGCAGCAAGAGAAAAGCAATGCATAACATATAAGGGATACCCAATAAGATTAAGTGCTGATTTCTCACCAGAAACCATGGAGGCAAGAAGACAGTGTTATGATATATTTAAGATACTGCAAGAGAAAAACTTCCAGGCAAGGATCTTATATCTGGCAAGATTGTCTTTCAAAAATGGTGTGAGTTTAGAATATTCACAGATAAACAGAAACTGAAAGAGTTTGTAACCAATAGACCTACTTTGCAGGAAATACTAAAGTGTGTACTACAGCCTGAAAAGAAAAGACAGGAGAGAGTGGCCTGAAAGAGAGTCTAGAAATGAGGATTATATCAGTAAAAGTAATTAAAAGTGGTGAAAATAAAATATGACAGATAAAACCCAAACATTTAGGAATAAACTTAACTAAAGATGTAAAGCACTCATATTCAGAAAACTATAATTCATTGTTAAAAGAAATTTTAAAAAACCCTAAATCATTGGAAGAACATTCCATGCTCATAGAGTAGAAGACTAAATATCATTAAGATATCAATTCTACTCAAATTTGTATACAGATTCAATGCAATCCCGATAAAAATTCCACCAGCATTTTAAAAATAAATGTAAAACATGATTTTACATAAATAAAAATCAAATTTATTTGGAAGGGTAAGGGGTCCTGAATAGCCAGAAACATCTTAAAAAGGAAAAGTGAAACTGGAGGACTCTCATTTCTGGACTTTAAATCATACACTGTTTTCCAGTGGTAAAAACAGCATGGTACTGCCCAAAGACAGACACATACACCAATAGAACTGAACTAGTGGTTCAGAAACAGAACTTCACGTCTACGGTCAAGTGATTTTTGACTAGCCTTTCAAACCCACCCAGCACAGGCACAACAGTCCATTCAATAAATGGTGCTGAGAGAACTGGATATCCACAGCAAAAGAAGGAAAGAGGACTCCTATCTCACACTTTATACAAAAATTACCCCAAATGATTAAAAAACCCAAATACAAAAGTAAGAACCATAAAGTTTCTAGAAGAAAATGTAGGAAAATATCTTCAAGACCTGGTGGTAAGTGGTGGATTCTTAAAGGAGATAAGAGGAGGACTGAGATGGACTACTGATATTGTATGTAGAAGTTTTAATTAGCTGTACTGTAAAAGTGTGGAAATATACAGAGTTGATGGTAACACATTATAGTGAGTAACAGCTGGTTTATAAATGGGGATGTGGCTGAAAATGGTAGTCTAGGGATGTAAAGACCAATTGACAGAAAGCTAGAGAATAATCTAGGGACAGAATAGCACAGTAAACCAGGAGGTGAATGAGAATTGTGGTTGACTGTACACACGCAAGAGTGTCCTTTGTGAGCAAGAGCAGATGTACATGGACTATTGCACGGTGGTGGGAATGTGGAGAAGCTTGGGAAAAATACAACTGGAGTGACCTATGGACTGTGGTTAACAATAATAATGTGATATTCTCGCATCTATGCCAAAGATGTACTGTGTTGACAATGGAAGGGTATGGAAGATGTGTGCTTTATGTACATTGTGGACCTTTTGGTGGTTGGATGATATTATCACATAATCTGTGGCAGATGTTCCACCATGGTGTGGTGTGTTTTGATGGAGGGATATTGTTTGGGAATTCTGCACATGTGCATGATTGTTTTCTAGGTTTACAATTTCTGTCATAAAAATATATTTGAACAGTAGTAATAGGGTGGGTTGGGAGAAAGATGCACCAAATGTAGGTTAAGGACTATAATTAGTGGTAAGAGTTTGACAATATTCTTTCATAACTTGTAACAAATGTCTCACGGCAATGCAAAGTGTTGGTGGAGGGTTGATGTATGGGACACCTGTATGATGCTAGGAATGTTTGCCTTGTAAGTTCACAAATTTTACTATATACTTATTGTTTATGTATGTTCATGTATAAATGATATAAAAATAACAATAATAGGGTGGGTTGGGGGAAAACACTTTGGTTAGTAGTAATATATTGAGGATGCTCTTTAATCATTAGTTAAAAATGTTTAACAACAACAATGCAAGTTATTGGTAAGCATTGCTACTAACCATGGATTATGTGTTTACATTATAGTTTATAGTTTACAACACACAATTTTACAGGTTTTGAAAAAGTGTATGGTGGCTTGTATCCATGATTGCAATGTCATGCAGGACAATTCCAATGTCCACAAACTACCCCATGTTACACTTATTCTTCCCTCTCCCTCCCCTCAGAACCTCTAATGGACACTGTCTTTATATCATTGATAAAAGTTCTTCCATTGCTAGAATAATCATGCATCTATTTAAGTCCATAGTTGCATTCCTCCCCCCCCCCCACCCCCTTTATACTTGTATGGGAACTATGGCCTCTGTTTCCTTCTAACTTCTTCCTTCTGAAATGGAAATGTCTACCTTACATCAGTCCTACCCTTGTTTTGGAAACAGATAGCTTCCAGGAAAAGTGAGGGAGATTGCATTACAAGTGGAGAAACAAGGATAAATTTGATGGCAGGATTCTCACTGGCTAAGTAGATAAAAAACTTATATAGAATTGTGTTCAAAAAATGAAAATACATTAAAGAGTATCGAATCATAAAAAAGTGGGAATTATTCATCACCACAAGATCTATGATATAAAACTATTAGGATATAATATTAGGAAAAAATATAAGGATATAAATTGAAAATATGGGCCAACACAAAGGAATGAAGGGCACCAGAAATGCTGAAAAATATCAGGAAAATATGATAGTTTTTCTTTACATATATATGTAAAATTATATATTATCAATTGAACGTAAATTGAGATAAAGTAAATATGTATAATATAATCTCAAAATCAACAACTTTAGAAAATAATATGTATGTATACATATATACATATATATATATAGCTAAAAGTGAATAAGAAGATAAAATAAATAAATAAAGAAGATAAAATAAAATAAGATATTTAGTCCAAATAAAGACAGAAAAATATAACTGAGAGAACAGAGAATAGATGAAACAAAAAGAAAATAAAAGAACTATCAAATAGATTTGATATTTTAAAACATCAATACATACAATGGATTTAAAGAGTAAAACACCACAATTAAAAAGCTGTGAATCTGTGATAGGATTATAAAGCAAGTCCCAAATCTATGCTGCCTTCAAGAAATTCACTTCAATATAAAAATCCAATTGGGTCAAATGTAAAATAAATCATAAAGGTATGCACACTAACACAAACTTTTAAAATGTGTAGTGGTTTAGATTAATAAAATAAAATGTAGACTTTAGAGCAAAGACCAGGAATAAAGGATGATATTTCATATTGATAAAATAGTTAATTAATCAAGATGACATAGAAGTACTTAAATTACGTCACCAAAAGAGAAAAAAAAAAAAGGCTTCAAAATGCATAAAGCTGGAAAGCAGATGTGGCTTAAGTGATTGGGCTCCCATCTACCATATAGGAAGTCCAGGGTTTGATTCCTGGGGCCTTCTGGTGAAAAGCAAGCTGACCTGCATGGTGAGTTGGCCCATGCAGAGTGCTGGCCTGTGTGGAGAGCTGGCACAGCAAGATGATGCAACAAAAAAAGAGACACAGAAAAGAGACAATAAGAGATGCAGCAGACCAGGGAGCTGAGGTGGTGCAAGAGATTGAGCAGACTCTCTCCACTCTGGAAGGTCCCAGGATTGGTTCCCAGTGCTACTTAAAGAGAAGACAAGCAGACATAGAAGAACACAGACACCATAGAGCAAGTGCAAAATAATGAGGTGTGGGGGGGGATAAGTAAATAAAATCTTTTTAAAAAAAAAAACAAAATGCTTAAATCAAACTGATAGGACAGTTAGGAGATATAAAAATATGAACAATTACTCAGAGATTTCTAATACTGCCTTCTTGCTTTAACACCTGAGTTCAAAAATCATATTATATACAGTTTCAGGGTTTTGAACTTCATGCAGATGTCCTTATGGCCCAGAATAGGGTCCATTTTAGTAAATTACCAATGTGTATTTGTAAAGAAAAAATATTTTTCACATTTATGGAATAATGTCCTAAGACATTAGGCAAGTTAGTAAATTACATTAGGCAAGTTAGTAAATTACATTCTTAAATCTTATATTAATTCTAACTTTCTACTTTGTTCCATCAGTTTTAGTGAGACATATTTTAAACTTTATGATACTTTTTTTATTTTTAATATATTTATTTATTTAGAGATACTTTAGATTACATAAATGTTACATAAAAAATATAGGGGATTCTTTTTTTTTTTTTTAAATATAGGGGATTCTCATATGCCCCACTCCCTATCCCTCCCACACTTTCCCACATTACAACATCCTTCACAATTTTATTACATTTGTTACAATTAATGAACACATATTGAAGCATTGCCACTAACCATGGATTATAATTCCTTTTATATTCGATTCCCCACCCACCAAGGGGTGGGGCTCAATGCTCTAATCCTAACTTAATTGTGCCCAGATTAACAGATCAGTTTACAAGCATGATTCAATTATATTTTTGGAATTCATAATTACATCAAACTGCCACAGCAACTTCTTTCATTAATGGTACATTTGTTACAATTGATGAACCCATATTGAAGCATTACCATTAACCATGGACTACAGTTTACATTAGAATTTACACTTGGTCTTGTACCGTTTTGTAGGTTATGACAAAATTTATAATGGCCTGTATCCGTCACTGCAATGTCATACAGGACAACTCCAATGTCCCAAAAATGCCCCTATGTTACACCTATTCTTCCCTCTCCCATCCCTCAAAACCTCTGGTGACCACTGCCTTAATATCAAGGATAAGAGTTCATCTATTGCTAGAGTAATAAGTCTATACTAGAATGATAATAAGTCTATTTCGTTTTGATCTTAAACTTTCTAAACACACCGGTGACTTAAAAATTTGTAAATATATTTTTTTGCTGTGGTTGATGGTACAGATGTAAGATCATCCTTCTGTGACCTAGAGTGGATGTACATCACTATGGCAGGGTGGGATTGTGGAAAAACATTGGAAAAATACAATTGGTATGACCTACGGACTGTGGTTAACAGCAATACTGTTATATTCTTGTCACAATGTCAAAGATATACTGTGTTGATAATGGGGGTGTATGGAAAAAGTGTGCCAAATGTACACTATGGACCATGGTTGGTGGTAGTAGTCTGATGATATTATCGCATAATCTATAACAAATATTGCACCACAGTGTGGTGTGTTGGTGAATCATGTGCATGATTCTTTTGAACAAAAGTAATTCTTATTTAAAATTTCTTCTTCCACATTATGAAATACAGGGAGAGGTATCTTTGTTCATAATTACCAATGACATCTTTTCAGATGCTTATTTTTTATTAAGAAAAAAAACCTTTTATTTAATTTTATGCCCAGATTTCAGATGTTAATATATATTTAGAATCGTTTTAACTACACGAGGGATAAAGGATTCCCTCTTACTCTTATAAGTGCACAAAACTTCTCATGAAGATATTGTATAGTTTATATTTTCTAGAACACTATGAATTTAAAGGAAAATCAATTGAAACAGAAATAATTGGCAAAAGACACAAGATTTATGCAGTGATATTTCAGGTATCCTAAAATGTTGCTTTTGAAGGAGAAATCTCTAAATAAAATGTAATTATATTGTTACTATGCAGACATATAATACAATGACTGTCTCAAAGAAATTTAACGTTGAGGCATTTTCAACTCACTTCATTAAAGTGTGAGGTCTTGAATTAATTATTACATTATTTTCCCATATAAATCTTTCTGCCGATAATTCTCCTTAAAGCCTCCTTTATCTGCTTGTTTCTAAGACTATAGATAATAGGATTCAAGAAAGGATGGACTACAGAATAAAACACAGAAGTGATCAAGTCCTGACTTGTGCATGAGTTGGAGGTTGGCTTCATATATATAGCAGCGCCTGAACTAAGGAAGATGGTCACAACAATGATGTGAAGGACACAAGAGGAAAAGACTTTTCCTTGTTCTACATTAGTTGGAAATCAATAAGGGCCAGAGAAACAGGTTAGGCACAAGGATATGGAAGTTAAACAACACACTCTTAGACAAACAGTGGGTCTAAGGCTAATTTTAATGCCCACTAATCCTTCTCTTTCCTTGGTCATTGATACCAATGTTTTCTATTAAATTCCAAGTTATATAATCCTCCTTCATGCACTCTGAATTTTCATAAACTCAGATTCTTCTGTTCAAAAGGTTCATTTCTGAAATGCTGATTCATTCATTTAATAATTTATTTTCTCCTATCTTTATTCACTAGCCCTTTCCAAACTGTGTATTTTTCATCAATATAAGTATTTTTTTGAAA
>JAKSZT010053874.1:402410-412663 GCA_026826555.1 Tolypeutes matacus
AGGACACAAGAGGAAAAGACTTTTCCTTGTTCTACATTAGTTGGAAACTTGAGCACAGTAGAAAATATGTGAATATAAGATCTGATGATGAAAGCAAAACAGCTACCAGCAAGCAACACTGCAGAGACTAAAATTTCATTGATTAAGATCTCTGAGCAAGAGAGCTTCAGCAGAGAGGGGACATCACAAAAAAAATTGATGAACCACGTTGGACTGACAGAAGGGCAGCCAGAATGGATTTCCAGTGTAGAACGCTGCATAGACCACACCACTGAGTACGGTGGTCAGGGTCTTTGGACACAGAACACAGGGTTCATGATCACAGGATAGTGAAGGGGCTGGCAGATGGCCATATCGCAGTCAAAGGTCATGATGGTGAGGAAGAGCAGTTCAGCATAAGCAAAGAAAACCACAAGGAAGACCTGAGCGGCAAATCCCATCACGGAGATTGCCCTGCTGTCAAGCAGGAAAATTACACATGCTTTGGGAACAGTGATAGAAATGCAGCACATGTCCAACACAGATAGATTCCTAAGGAAGAAATATTTGGGGGTATGAAGACTCTGGTTGAGGGTGGTTACTGTGATAATGAGAAAGTTCCCCACCAGGGTTCCCAAGTACGTCAGTAGGAATAGCATGACATGTAAAACTCTACGCCCACACATCAGAAAATCTTATGAGTAGGAATTCAGTCACTGTGGTAGAGTTTGTCATTTTTAGGGTAATTTACTGTGGATGTGGAGAACCAAATGCAATTAATCCCTAAAAAATATGGAAAGTGAACCCGAGGAAAGAAATTAGCTCAAGTATATTCATAGGCTCATGTTTACCCCATTTCTTCTCTGTATTGTTTGTTAGTAAAGCATAACGTAATATTGCCTCATCCTTCATTTCAGAAAAGATATGAGCATACCCTAACCTTTCACCTCTGACAAACCTATAGGCTTGAACCATAGAAGTTGAGAACTACACTAGAGTTTTAAGGACCTTGGCTAAGAATTAAAAAAAAAAAAAAAAAAAGCCCCAACTTAAAACTAATTTGAAAAGACAAGGAGATCTAGCTCTTTTTCTCTTCTCTTTCCCCTGGCTCCAGTTGTTTAAGGGAATCCCTCTGTCTTGTTACTAGCTGACACAAATTAAAGGAAAAGAGATTTCAAAGACCCACAAATAAACAAAGAACTGGACAGCAAAAACAGAGAACCCTAATGTAAACTATGAGCTGTAAGTAATGATATATCTATAATAATATTGTTTCATCAATTATATCAAAGATACCACACTAATGCAAAATGTTAATTACAGGGAAAACAGCCTGGGTAGAGGGGATAAATGAGGTCTCTTAATTTTCAGCATGATTTTTGTGTAAACCTACAACTTAACTAAAAATAGATTTATTGGGTAGAGGATGTCTCCAAGCTGCACTAAAAGGTACCCTGCTGAAAGTCTTACCTTAGAAACAGAGTAAAAAGGGAGAATAAATTTTATCAAAACACTGGAAGATGATAGAGCTTAAAGAACAACTCAACAAATGCTGATTTAGAAAAAAGAAATCTAAAATTGTTTTGAGAACATCAGGAAAAATTCACCCCTCTGGGTCCCTCTACTAACTTTAGAACTGCATGGCAGCTTAGGGGATACACAGCAGTGGTTTGATGGCACACATGTGTTAAAGGCAGGTCTCTGAAACCTGACTGAACCTTGGTGGCTCTTTGGAGACCTGCACATACAATATGGGTCCCTGAAGGCAGACCAAATCCTGGCGGTGGCTCTGTGGCTTGTACATATTCCAGTTAGAGTCTCTTAGGCCCAAATAGTGTTTCAGCTAATGAAAAATTGGGTGATTTTGATAACCAACCTTAAGTGGCTCCATGGAAGACTGACCCAGGGCATATGTCTGGGTCCCTGAACTTGGAAGTCTCAAGGGCAGAAAAACCATGAATTAAGTATATGCGAGCCACAGAACAGTTATGGTGCTAAAAGCTGGAGTGCAAAGGTAAACCAGGGGGCAGAGAGTGGAGCTGAGCTGCTTGCAGCTCCAAGGGAGAAAAGCAAAAACTGTAATGAAACAAATTGCATATCCTAGAGCACATGGAGAGAAGCTGGAAAAAAGAACTGCTTTTATAGGAGGGAAACATTCGTACATACTAGAGAATTATTGAAAGCTACCAAACATGCACAGGGAAAGCAATATAAACTGGAATAATAGTTGGATAAGAGCCTCAACACAGAATCAATCTATAAAAAAACATTGGGTAAGAGGTAAAATCTGACATCCAGAATTAGCAACACAATATAATCTATAACCAGATATCAACAAAAATTCACAAGACACACAAATAAATTGTTAACCTACTTAGAATATAGTTTCCAGCAAATGAAATATGATTGTGTTGCTTCCTATGCTGCATAATACAATGACTATATCATAGAAATCAGGTTAGTAACCCCAAATTAGAAATAGGCAATAAGGTTAATTTTTAAGCATTTTGCCACTCACCTCATCAACATGGGAATGTCTTAAAATAACTAACATGACTTTTCTGAGTAAGCTTCTTGCTCATAATTCTCTGTACAGCCTGCTGTATTTGCTTGATTCTAAAAGTATACATAATGGTATTCAAGAAAGGAGGGGTTATAGAATAGAACACAGAGGTGATCTTGTTCTGAATTGTCGGTGAGTCAGAGGTTGGCTTTTATGTACACAGAAGTGACTGAGCTTACAAAGATAGTCCTCACAATGATGTGTGGAACAGAGGTGGAAAAGCCTTTCCTTACTCTCCCCTGGTTGGAAACTTGAGCACAGTAGAAAATATGCAAATATATGACACGGCAATGAAGGCAAAGCAGCCACCAGCTACCACACTGCATATATCTAGAATTGTAATTGCTATTCATATGGTAGTTATTTAACTTTCTGAAGAACTGCCAATGTGTCTTCCACTGTGGCTGCATCATTTTACATCCTCACCAACAATGAATGAGTGTTCCTATTTCTCCACATCCTCTCCAACATTGGTAACATGGCATTTTTTAATAGTAGCCATTTAGTGAGTGTGAAATGCTATCATTGTGCTTTTGATTTGAAATTCCTACTGTAATATTATTTTCATAGCTAATAAAGCACATGCCATACACAATGGTTCATAGTTTCAAGGCTAGAAGTTCCAAATCAAAGTGCCACCAATGCAATGTTTATCCCAGAAGACTGTGGCTTTTGGGGGCTGGTTGCCAACAATCCTTCTGTTTTTCTGCACAAAGCACATTGGAAGCCTCTTCTGGTTTATTGATTTCATTGACTTCTGACTGCTCACCCTGACTTTCTCTCTCTCTCTGTTACATTCCCTATAAGGTCTTCAGTAAAATGATTAAGAGCCATCCTAATTCAGCTGGTTCACAGGTTAAGTGAATTAACCGCATCAATAAGTCCTATTTACAAGGGTTCACACCCACAGGATTGGATTATCGGGAAAAATAAATAAATAAATCTTAAAAAAGACAAAGTCACCTCCAGTATTTAATAATCTCTAGAAAAAAAATCCACAGTAAAAAAAATGAGTATTTGAAAGATGTATACATAGTGAAACTTTACCACTCACATTTTCTTATTTGTCTCATCCTACAATATATAATGTGAAGAAAGTGCAAGAGCAAAAAATAATAAAAGTCTATTAATTAAAAAAAAAAAAAAAAAGAATGTGTTTTTCTGGGGTACCTAAGTCCAATCCACCACAAATGGCCTTTTGTATATCTTCTTTCGAGAAATGTCTGTTTAAGTCCTTTGCCTATTTTTTAAATGGGTTGTTAGTCTGTTGATTGTTTTCCTATTGTTGAATTTTAAGTGTTCCTTATACATTAAGGATATAAGAACTTTATCAGATATGTGTTCTGCAAGTATTTTCTCACAGTCTATGGCTGGCCTTTTCATTATATTAACAGAGATATTCACAAAGCAAGTGTTTTTATTTTCTTTTAATCAAGTCCAATTTATCATTTTTTCATAAATAATACTTTGTTATATCTATAAATTCATCACCAAACTTAAGGTCACCAATAATTTTTCCTTACATTATTTTCTAGAATTTTTATAGCTATGTATTTTACATTAGGTCCATGATCCGTTTTATACTTATTTTTGTGAAAGATGTAGGGTCATTTTCTAGACTAATCACTTTTTATGTGCATGTCCAGTTGTTCCAACAAAATTTATTGGGAAGGTTATCATTTTTCCACTGGATTGCTATGTTCCTTTGTTAAATCTATATTTACTATACTTAAGTGAGTCTATTTATGGGCAGAACTATTTGTCTTTTCTTTCACCAATACCACCCTATTTTGATCACAAACTTTATTGTAAGTTTTGAAGTTGTGTAGTATCAGTCTTCAACCCTAAGATTTCTTCATTAATATTATGTTCTTTTTCATCCTTATCACCATATTTTTTGTCATTTGGATTGAGTAGAGGAGTTGAGTATTGTTTCTCAGTCAAGTGAAACCTTCCTTTTAATTTGATAATTTTAATTAATTAAATTATATATTTTATTAAAGCACCTTTAGATTACATAAATGTTACATCAAAAATAAAGAGAATTCCTGTATAACCCCACTCTCTAGCACAATTTTCCCAATTAACAACATCTTTTTTTTTTTTTTTTTTTTTTAATATTTTATTTATTTATTCATTCTTCCCCCCCCTGCTGCCTGTGCTCGCTGGGTCAGCCAACAACGCCGTGCGGGCGGGCCTGCCCCCACCAGGAGGCCCCGGGAACCGAACCCGGGGCCTCCCACATGGCAAACGGGAGCCCCACTGATTGAGCCACAGCCGCCTCCCTAACAACATCTTTTATTAATATAAATTTGTTACAATTGATGAACACATATTGAAGCATTGATATGAATCATGGCTTATAGTTTACATTGTGGTTTACACTTTGCACCACTCCATTTTATAGGTTTTGAAAAAATGTATAATGGCCTGTATCTGTTATTGCAAAATCATGCAGAACAATTTCAATGTTCCAAAATGCCCCATGTTACACTGATTCTTCCTTCTCCCTCCACTCAAAACATCTGGTGACTACTGCCTTTATATCAATATTACAATTTTTCCAGTTCTAGAATAATAATGTCTACTTTAGTTCATAGTTCCATTCCTCTCTTATGTTTGTTCATTCCTCAATCTTGAGGACTTTGAGACTGTAGTGCATACTCTGCTGCCAATTGAGAGGAGACTTAGATCCCATGGGGCAGATGGATAGAAATGTCTTGCTTGCAGATTTAGATACATTGTTTCTTGTGGAAGTGCATTATCCAGCAACATACTTTTATTAATTGCCCTGGGTTAGTCAGATGAAATGTAGAGTAAGTGTTGGCTGCAAATCTGCTAAATTAAAGGCTCAACTGGCATATGAAAAGCCAAAAGATTTAAGTCTCTGGGACACATAATTAATGGGTATAGTGCTAAACATAGGTTCAAAGGAATGTGGCCTAAGAGGCACGTGTAGGGAAATTATAACTGAGTCTAATACCAAAACAATGGGGGCATAGCTTATCATATGTTGCAAGGTAAGGTCCACTGACAAGGTGCTGAATTACTGGGATTTTCTGTCTTGCCTACAGTGTCTAGATGTCTCTAGTGCCCTCAGGAGTCCCCCTGCTAGATGCATTGCTTACTGTGGCAATCAGTGAAATCTTCCTGAGATGTGCATAAACGTAACCTCTGGATTGACCTCTTGACTCACTTTGAAATCTCTTTGCCATAGAAACTTTCTTGTATTTAATATTTTACCCTTTTGGTCCAAGTCTTTTTCAAAATGCATTGTTAGTTGGTGCTTGGTAATAATCCCTCAGTGCCAGGAAGACTAATCCAAAGGTAACATGTCCCACTCCAGTGGGAAGGTAGTGATTTTATATACTGAGGTTGGCTTAGAGAAAGGCCACATTTGAGCAACAAGGAGGCTTTCAGGAGATAATTTTTAGGCAATATATAATACTGGGCTAAATTTCAATTTCACAAAAATTAGTTTCATAAATACAAGAATCAATATCAAGGGACTAGCGCATTGTTCTGCCCCCCTTAACTAGGCACTGCCCATGTAATCAAGGGATTCTTGCTACTTTAATAGGGAATTCCCCAGGATGGGAATTCAATATTCTTTTATTTATTAAGTTGATCTCCATCCACCATAACAATATCCCATGACCACTTGAACACATTCATATTCCATAGAAGCATGTCCCCATCTCCACACCTCCCCCTAACACTGAGATCCCACACAAGGGATCTTCCCATGCCACAGTTGTGACCCTTCTGCAATCTGATACCTCCTCAAAAACAAATAAAAAAATAAACAAATGAAAAGATAAAATGTTTATTTTTTAATAACAAACAAAATTAAAACACCAAAGAAAAAAAATTGCATTGTGTTTTTCATCACCATAAAATCTATCTCTCTAGACAATTTTTTCTGAATGTCCCCCAGTGTCTTTATTTTTTTCACTTTATTTTCAAGGAAGCTTTAGGTTACAGAAAAGTTACATTGCAAATGTAGATGATTCCCATATAACTCACCACCTCCACCTCTCACATTTTTCTCAATTAATAGCACCTTACATGACTCCATGACCACTTGAGCATATTCATATGCCATAGAGGCATGTCCTAGGTGCACCCTTTCTCACACATCCCCCATCACTGACACCATGAACCAATTATCTTCCCCTACAGTTGTGACTCTTTCGTAATTCATATTCTCCCAAAAACAAAGCCAAAAAAATCAATAAATAAAAATAATAAGAAAATAATAACAAATAAAATACAGAAATTAAAAATAAAATATATTGAATCAAGAATTCCCCAAGTACATGAGCAATGCTTAGCAAAAGAAGACAGACCAGTATGCTAGGCTGTTGATATTGATGACTATACTTAGGAAATTTGTTCTTATGAAATTGAAACTTACCCTAGTATTATGTATTGCTTAAGAATTAACTCTTGAAAGCCTCCTAGTTACTCAAATATGGTCACTCTCTAAACCAAACTCGGCATATGAACTCACTGCCTTCCCCTGATATGGGTCATGTCTCCCCGGGATTAGCCCCTGGCTAAGAGATTTCAAAATGTCAGGAAGTCATTCCAGAGGTTATGCTTATGCATGTCTCAGGAGGATTGCCTGCCACAGTAAACATTGCCTCAAGCAAGGGGCCTCCTGAGGTCTCTAGAGACATCTAGACATTATAGGGAAGGCAGACAATCTCAGAAATTTGGTACCCTGAACATATGCTCCTCACTGTAAGAGTTAGGCTTATTTATAATTTCCCTACATGTGGCTCTTCTCCATTTATTTGAACCTATATTTAGCACTATACTCATTTTATATGTACCCAAGAGATTTAAATCATCAATCTCTCCATATGACAGTTGAGCCCTGAATATCAGCAGAGTTGCAACACCTATTCTCCAGTTTGTTGAACATGTCTAGGACAACTAACAAAAAGATGATGATGGGCAAAACCCATATCAAAAAAGAGTGTATCTACAACTGCAAGCAAGAAAATTCCATCCATCTTCCCCTCTCAGTCAGAAGTAGAATGAGCATCACAATCCCAAAATCCTCAAGATTGAGGAATAAGCAAAACATAAGAGGGTAATGCACCTATGGAGTAAAGTATATATGTTATTACTCTAGCAATGGAAGAACTTGTCACATTGATATAAAAGCAGTGGCCACCAGAGTTTCTGAGGGGAAGGAGAGGGAATAATTTATTTAACCTGGGGTATTTGGGGGACATTCAAATTGTCTTGCATGACATAACAAAGACAGATACAGGATATTATACATTTGTCAAAACCTATAAAATTGTGCAGTGCAAAGTGTAAACTATAATGTAAACTATATACCATAGTTATATTCTGCCATATATCAGAACTTGTTTTTCAGCTCTACAAGCTTTTTTGTAGATTTTTGGGGGCTTTCAGGTATAGGATCATGTCATCTGTAAATAGTGAAGTTTTTACTTCTTCCTTTTGAATTTGGATGACTTTTATTTATTTTTATTGATTAAGTGCTCAAGTAAGAACTTCTAACACAATGTTAAATAAGAGTAGTGGCAGTGGACATCCTTCATTGTTCCTTATCTTGAAGGGAAGGACTTTTAACATTTCATGATTGAATATGATGTTAGATGGGCATTTTTCATATCCCCCCTTTATCTTGTTGAGGAAGTTTCCTTCTATTCCTAAGTTTTGAGGTGTTTTTATCACAAAAGGATACTGTGTTATGTCAAATGCTTTTTCTGCATCAATAGATGATCATGTGATTTTTTTCTTACAAGCTGTTAATACAGTGTATTATATAGATTGATTTACTTATGTTGAATCATCCTTGCATACCACGGATGAAACCCACTTGATCATCATGTATAAATCATCTGACACGTTTTTGAATATGATTAGTATGTATTTTGTTGAGGAGTTTAGCATCCAGGTCCATTAGAGTGATGGGTCTGTAGTTCTCTTTTCTTTTGGTGTTTTTATATCGCTTTGGTATTAGGGTGAATTTGGAATCATAGAATGAGTTAGGTAATATTACCTCCACTTCTATTTTTTAGAAGATTTTTGCAGGATTAGTGTTAGTTCTTTCTGGATTGATTGGTAGACTTCACCTGTAAATTACCTGGTCTTGACCTTTTCTTAATTTGGAGGCTTTTGTTGATTAATTCAATCTCATTACTTGTGACTGGTCTCTTGAGTTTATGATTTTTTTTTCTTTCATCAATGTAGTCTGCTTGTGTGTTCTAGAAATTTGTCCATTTCATCTGTTATCCATCTAATTGGCATACAATTTTCAAAGAATACTCTTCTGATACTCTTTACTTCTGTGGGATTAGTAATGATATCCCCTCACATATTTTACTTTTGCATCTTCTCTCTCTTTTTTTCTTTGTTAATCTAGCCAATTATTTGTCCATTTTATTAATCTTCTCAAAGAAACAGCTTTTGGTTTTGCTAAAATTTTCTAATTTTTTTTTATAATTCTCAATTTCATTTAGTTCTGCTCAAATCTTTGTTATTTCCTTCTTTCAGCTAGCTGTAGGATTAGTTTGTTGTTCATTTTCTAGTTCCTTTAAGTGTGCAGTTAAGTCACTCATTTTAGCTCTTTCCTCTTTTTTATTATAAGCATTTATGGCTATAAATTTCCTTCTGAGCACTGTTTTTGCTGCATCCCATAAGTTTTGATATGTTGTGTTCTCATTTTCATTCATTTTAAGATAGTTACTTATTTCTTTTGCAATTTCCTTCATGGTTCACTGATTGTCTAAGAGTGTGTTGACTTCTATATCTTTCTGCCTATTCTGGTTCTCTGCCACTTATTAATTTCCAGCTTCACCCCATTGTGGTCAGAGAAATTGCTTTGTATAATTTCAATCTTTCTAAATTCAGTGAGACTTTTTCTGTGACCTAGCAAGTGGTCTATCCTGGAAAATGATCCATGTGTGCTCAAGAAGAATGCATATTCTTCTGTATTTTGGTGTAAAGTTATGTATCTATTATGTCTAGATTGTCTAATATATTATTCAAGTTCTCAATTTGTTTCATGACCCTCTGTCAAGATGTTCTGTCTAGAGGTGATAATTGTGTATTGAATTCCCCCACTATATTTGTAGAGGTATCAATTTCTCCACTTTGTATTTCCAATGTTTGCTCATGTATTTTGGTGGACCCTGTTTATGTGCATAAATGTTTATGATTATTCCTTATTCATGGTAGATTATTCCTTTTATTAGTATATAGTGACTTCTTTGTCTCACAAAAGTTTTGCATTTAAAGTCTGTTTTGTCTGTTATTAGTGTAGCTACTCCCACTCCTTTTGTTTATTTTTATGTGTAAAATAATTTTCCAACCATTCACTTGCAATATCCTTGCATCTCTAACTCTAAGGTGAGTTTCTTGTTGGCAACATATAGATTAGTTGTATTCCTTATTCATTTTGCCAATCTATATACTTTAGGGAGTTTAATCCAAAAGCATTCAATGTTATTACTGTCAAGGCAGTACTTACATTAGTCATTTTTCCTTCTGATTTATAGATATCATATATTGTTTTCAATTCTCTTTTTATCTTTTTAGTTATTCTTACTAATAATCTTACTTTCTATTCTCTCCTCCAACCCTCTCTCTCCAGTTTATTTTTTTCCTTACCACCTGCAGAACTTCCTTTATTATTTCTTTTAGGGCAGGATTCTTATTGACAAAC
>JAKSZT010053875.1:15035-34420 GCA_026826555.1 Tolypeutes matacus
CCCGCAAATGCCTGAGGCAAGGTTTGGCTTAGGTAAACATTACCTCAGAGAGCCTCCTTGTTGCTCAAATGTGGCCTCTCTCTAAGCCAAACTCAGCATGTGAATGCATTACCTTCCACCCAGCATGGGACATGACTCCCAGGGATGAACCTCCCTGGCAGTGAGGGACTAATACCAAGTGCCAACTGGCAATATGACTTGAAAAAAAAACCTTGAATAAAAGGGGGGAAAGGGTAAAGACAAATGAGTTTATATGGTTAAGAGACTTCAAAGAGAGTCAGGTGGTCATCCCAGAGGTAACACCAAAGCACACCTCAGTAGGCTCTCATAGAACACCAAAGTGGATATCTCCCCACACAAAGGAGCTCCTGAAGGCTCTGGAGACACCCAGGTCCTATATAAGGGCAGATAGCTCCAGAGATTGATGCTTAATCACTGGGCTATACTTTGGGATCTGTGCTCCTGAGAGTCACAGAATTGGACTCAAATAAGTCCTCCCTGCACATGGTCCATCACTCCCTTCTATTCAAACCTATATGTGGTGCTGGAGATTGTTGGTGTACTTCCAGAGACTGGAGCTTTTGGCCTGCCCATGTGTCGGCTGTGCCTGGAATCTCGGTGGAACTGCTACTCCTATTCTAAAGCTCAATGGACTCACCCAAGTCACCTGGTGAGGAGGTGATGATGGACATCCATCTTCCCAGGGAATGAAGAGAATCTGCAGCTGCAGGCAGGATAATCCCATCCATCACTTCCATGGGATATAAGCCCACTCTCACTTGGAGGTGGAGAGGACATCACCATCCCAGACTCCTCAGGATTGAGGTAAGAGCTATGGACTAGAGTGGATTTTCTGGTATTCTGTTTTAGACATATTGTGATTCAAGCAATGGAAGAAATTACAACACTGATATGGAACCAGTGGCCACTGGATGCTTTCATGGCAGGGAGAGGGAAAAGCAGTTGTAATACAGGGGCTTTTTCAGGACTCAGGAATTATCCTGAGTGACATTACAATGACCGATAAAGGCTTTTTTACACCAGCATATAACATGCAGAACTGTGTTGGAGTGAGTGTGGTCTACAATGTGAACTATGGTCCATGCTTAGTGGCAAAGCCCCAGGATGTGCATATCCATTGCAGGTGATGTGCCACAATAATGAAAGATGTTTATGTGGGAGGTTATGGGAGGTCTGGGAGGCGGAGAACATGGGAATCCCTGTAATTTTTGTGTAACATTTATGTAATCTGATCATCTTTTAAAATATAAAATAAATAAATAAATAAAATATTATTTCAGCAAAAAAAATCACGTGTTGAATGACAAAAATAGCTGGTAAATCAGTGATTCTGGTGAATTTGGTAGATTGCTTTATTGGGGAAATTAACTTTTGACAAGATATTTTCAGCAATTTGCTTGTAGACAATGTATTGTGTTCAGCAACTATTAAGTAGCCTTCTAGGTCAGATGACTGTTCAAATACAGTACACTTGCTACAAAGCAAAGGTATTATAAGGAATACCTCATTTTTCTTCCTATCAAATTACAGTCTGCAAAATTCAGTAGTAAACTGATATTAATCTAGCAATGTATATGATTTAATTTCTATGTTTTCACTGAGCTAAATGTCCCATGTAGCTTCTTAACACTTTTTGGCATAAGGAACCTTGCTTAAGGTTGTAGTCAATTCCATTTGGTCATAGTTTAAAGTGACTTTTCCCATGTGTCGATTTTTCCCCTGGTAATTTCATCCACAAACAGAAAAATGCTTATATTACTTTCTAATGTGGGTAGATCAGTGCAAGACGACCAAGCTCTAGCCCTGTTCTTCCTTTTTAGCACTTGGATGTGGGTAAAATTACAGTAATTTCCTTCACATGACAAGGAAGGAAAAGGATGCGATCACTGTCTTTAAATGTCCTATTTGTAAAAAGAAACCAAGAACAGTGCTCTTTATTTATTTATTTTTTCAGATTTATTCTTTTTATTTTTTTATTGTGGGTAAAAAGCAAATTTTTCACAATACATACCAATATTTGTAAAATGATATATAAATATATATGCATATATGTGCATTTGCTTACATAAATGTTATTTTATATATATATATATATATTAAAGGTGCTTACATTACCTAAATATTACACAGAAATTACAAGGATTCCCATGTTCCCCACCTCCCACACCTCGCACAACATACCATACAACCATCCTTCATCAGTGTGGCACATCACCCTCAATGGATATACACATCCTGGGGCCTCACCACCAAGCATAGACCACAGTTCACATCGTAGACCACACTCTCTCCCACACAGTTCTGCATGTTATATGCTGATGTAAAATGGCCTACATCTGTCACCGTAACACCACTCAGGGCAACCCCCAAGTCCCAAAAAAGCCCCTGTATTTCAACTACCCTTCCCCTCCCTGCCCTGAAAGCGTCCAGTGACCACCAGCTCCACCTCACTGTTATAATTTCTTCCATTGCTTGAATCACAATATGTCTACAACAGAATACCATTAAGTCCATTCTAGTCCATAGCTCTTCCCCCAATCCTGAGGGGACTGGGATGGTGATGTCCACTCCACCTCCAAGTGAGAAAGGGCTTATATCCCATGGATATGTTGGATGGGATTATCCTCCCTGCAGCTGCAGGCCATCTCCTTTCCCGGGGATGGTCCTTGCTCATCATCATCTCCTCATCAGGTGACTTGGATGAGTCCATTGAGCTGAAAGGTAGGAGTTGCAGCTCCACAGAGATGCACAGCTGGTGCATAGGTAGGTCAGAGACTCCAGTCTCTGGAAGTACACCTAAAATCGCCAGCATCACATATAGGTTTGAATAGAAGGGACTGATGGACCATGTGCAGGGAGGACTTATTTGAGTCCAACTCAGGACAGTGGCTTTTTAAACAACTGCAATTCAATATGTAAAACTGGTAACATCAGAGAATTTGTGATTGGAGGCAGGCCTATGCCCTGGCCTCCCAGGTTCCACAGTAACTTCTATGTTGACTGCTCTCTATAGAATGTCTCTCATGCTCAATTGATTTTCTCCCTGTGGTCAAGTTTCTCGTATTCCAAAATATGAGTTCATGTCAGCATGGTGAATGAAACAAAATGAGGTGGATAATATTTACTCTTCATATTTTATATCTAAAATCACCCTACCTTGATGCATTCTTAACAAAGTCGGCAAAATTCCTCTTCATATCTTTTCATAAATATATATTTTCTACCTGTAGACCTTGTTCTATTTCACTCTCATTTCTTTAGATTCCTGAGGTACATTCACCCTAGGCCTATGTTGGGCATTCTTACCTTTTTGATAATGAAATAATATCTTTCCCAAAATATAGAGACATGTGACACATCATTCAGAAGAGTGTTTCTAATAAAGCAATAGGTTTTACAACTATGCTTTGACTTTAAAGATTCCCTTTTATTTGAGGTAGTTAGAGGAATGCATTTATAAAGGTTTTCATGATTTGGAGAAGAAAGGAGGATGTGAAATAAAGAAGGTTAAAAATAGATGACCAGATAAATTTGATTTTACAGTTTCCAAAGTTTTCAATAATTTTCTTCTCATGGAATTCTAAAACTATACTGTAAACATATATATAATTGAAATTTAATAATGACCATGAACTATCATTTATTAAAACCCAGGGATATAAAGGGGACAAGGTGGTGGCAGAGTAAGGAGTTCCAAGAGTCAGCTTGTCCTACAGTGCAGTTGTAATCAGCCAGAGGTATCTAAATCACCAGTTTGTGGGGCCCAGGAGACCAGAAGAACATCCTGCAAAATCCTTGGAAGAATGGAAGGAAGAGGTCATCCATCTGAAGTGGAGATTTGGGAGTAGAGCACTTCAAACCATGGAGGCCAGTGTCCATCACCCACTGGTGGTGGAATCTACCTTGGGGGATAGTCCCTTGCTGGAGTTGGAAGCTTCATTTCCCATAAGTGAGAGAGGAAGAGAAGGTTGGGCACTGATTTCAGCTGCTGATTGGTAAATACAGCTGGCTAAAGTCCAATCTTAAGAACAAGTAAAGTTTGAAAATGTACAAGTCAGAAAGAGGCCAGTAGCCTCCATTTTAACTCTGCTCCCAGCCTGAAGGAAAGACAGGTTGATTGAAAATCACCAGTTTCTTTCCATCTAAGTCAGATTGTAAACTAAGCCTAGGCTGCAGTCCTACCTCTGGCAGGAATGAAACAAGGGGGACTTGCACCAGCCTTTCTGTGCAATTCAGGCACTTTGGGCCCACATGAACTACATTCCTGGACACTTCACTGACTCTAACCTCACCCCTGACAAAAAAAGCTGTCATGAAAAAAGCAAATTACAGACTCATTCCCCTAATGAATATAGAGGCAAAAATCCTCAACAAAATACTCACTACTCAAATCCAGCAATACATTAAAAGAATTATATTCATCATGATCAAGTAGGTTTTATCCACAGCATGCATGGATGGTTCAACACAAGAAATTCAATCAACATAACACACCACATTAATAAATCAAAGAAAAATCACATGATCATCTCCATGCAGAAAAGGCATTTGACAAAATCCAGCATTCTTTCTTGATTAAAAAAAAAAAAACACTCCAAAAGATAAGAATAGAAGGAAACTTTCTCAACATGATAAAGGGTATATATGAAAAACCCACAGCTAACATTACACTCAATGGTGAAAGTCTGAAAACTTTTATGATGGGCTCAGGAACAAGACAAAATTGTCCACTGCCACCACTGTTGTTCAATATAGTGCTAAAGGTTCTAACCATAGCAATCAAGAAAAGGAGGATGATCAACAGATGGCCTCTTGTTATTGATGACTAGCCTTATGAGTCTTTGCTCTTGAAATTGAAACTTAGCCTATTGTTGTGGGATGCCTAAGTATTACCTCCTGAGAGCTTCCTTATTGCTCAAATGTGGCCCCTCTCTAAGACAAATTCAGAATATGAATGCATTGCCTTCCACCCAGCATGTGGCATGACTCCCAGGGATGAGCCTCCCTGGCAGTGAGGGATTACTAACAAGTGCCAACAGGCAATATGACTGGAAAAAAGACCTCAAATAAAAGGGGAAAAGGTAAAGACAAATGAGTTCATATGGCTAAGAGACTTCAAAGTGAGTCGGTAGGTCATCCCAGAGGTAATGCATATGCACATCTTGAATAGACCTCATAGGCTTCTAATGTGGATATCACCCCAAACAGAGGGGCTGAGGGCTCTGGAGACAGCCAGGTCCTATATTATGGTGGATAGCCCCAGAGTTAGTGCCTCATCAGTGGACCCTACTTTGGAATCTTTGCTCCTGAGAGTGACAGTGTTGGACCAAAATATGTCTTCCCTGCACATGGTCCATTTGTCCCATCCATTCAAACCTATATGTGGTGTCAAAGTTTGTAGGTGTACTTCCACAGACTGAAGTCTTTGGGCTGTCTATGTGCCAGCTGGGCCTGGAAACTTGGTGGAGCTGCAACTCCTACTCTACAGCTCATTGGACTCACCCTGGACACCTGGTGGGGAGATCATGATGGACAATGGTCATCCCAGGGAATGGAGAGGGTCTGCAGCCACAGGCAGGATAATCCCATCCATCTTATTTTGGGATATAAGCCCTCTCTCACTTAGAGGTGGAGTGGACATCACCATCTCAGACTCCTCAGAATTGGGGGAAAAGCTATGGACTAGAGTGGACTTACTGTTATTCTATTATAGACATATTGTGATTCATGCAATGGAAGTAATTACAACATTAATGTGGAGCCAGTGGCCACTGGATGCTTTAGGAGCAGGGTGAGGGAAAAGCAGTTGTAATACAGGGGTTTTTTCAGGACTTTGGAATTATCCTGAATGACATTGCAATGACAGATATAGGCCATTTGATATCATCATATAACATGCAGAACTGTGTGGGAGAGAGTGTGGTCTACAATGTGATGGTCCATGCTTAGTGGCAAAGCCCCAAGATGTGTATATCTATTGCATGTGATGTGCCACTCTAATGAAGGATGTTTATGTGGGAGGTTGTGGGAGGTGTGGCATATGGGAATCCCTACAATTTTTGTGTAACATTTTATGTAATCTAAGTATCTTTTAAAAAATAAAAAAGATTATTAAATATATATATATATGCACACAAAAGAATTTAAAAAAAGAAATGAAATGCATCCAAACCAGAAACAAAGAAATTAAACTTTCACTAATCACAGATGATATAATATTATAAGTAGAAAATTCCAAAAAAATGTACAAGAAGTTACTAGAGCTAATAAATGTTTTCGGCAGAGTGGCAGGATACAAGATTAATATGCAAAAATCAGTAATGTTTCTATACATTAGTAATGAGCAATCTGATGAGGAAATCTAAAAAGAAATTCCATTTATAATAACAACAAAATGAATCAAATATTGAGGAAGTAAAGCACTTGTGTTCTGAAAATGGCAATGCATTGCTAATAGAAATCAAAAAAAGACCTAAATGTTAATAAATGGAAGAACATTCAGTGTTTGTGGAAGGGAAAATTATTATTAAAATGTCAATTCTATGTGAATATTCTCGATGTCCTGATTTTGTGATAATCATGGTAGGCTAACCATTCATTATATTAGAAACCATGCATATGTCCCCAGACCTAGTTTTTCTCCCTAGGTCTGGTTTTTAGAATGCTGGTGATAAACTAAGCCTGATTCATTATATGACCATCCTGTATGGAAAATGACTGTAACTCTAAGTATTTGGTCAAACTTAAGAGATATAGCAGGGGGACAGAAGTGGCTCAAATGGTTGGGCATCCATCTCCTATATCAAGGGACCTGGGTTCAATACCCAGGACTTCCTAGTACAAAAAAAAAAGAAAAATATAGAAGGTCCATGGGCCACCAGGCCCTCTCTGTGGGTGCACTGTCAGGGCCCGCGAGCAGGTCAGACCCCCAGGCCCTGTGAGCAGGTGTGTTGACAGGCCCCACAAGTGGGTGCACCATCAGGCCCCATATACAGTTGCATTGCCAGGCCCCATGAGCAGGTGAGCCTCCAAGGCCCCATGCACGGATGTGCTGCCAGGCCCAGCAAGTGGGTGAGCCCCACAGGCCACACATGTGGGTGTGCTATCAGCCTGAAAATGGGTGCACATCCAGGCCCCATGCACAGTTGTGCTGCCAGGCCCCAGAACTGGGTGAGCTCCCAGACCCCACACATGGATGTGCCATCAGGCCCCATGCAACGGTGCACCTCCAGGCCCAATAAGCAGGTATGCCATCAGTCCCCATGAGCCATGCAACAAGATGATATTTTAACAGGAGAGTGACACAAGGGAAAGCCAAGATGAGACACACCAAAAAAAACAGGAACTAAGGTGGCACAGTGGTAGGACACCTCTGTCTGACATTGGAGGTTCCAAGGATTGAATCCCAGTGAAGACAGGAGGACAAGGATGTGAAGATAGGAAGGAAACAGACACAGAGAGTTACCCAGTGAATGAACACAAAAACAGCAAAAACGGATAAGAGTAAATAAATAAATAAATCCTTAAAAAATGTATGGGGAGGTAAGATATGGACTGTAGTTAGTAGTAATAATTTGACAATGCTCTTTCAAAATTTGTCAACAAATGTTTCACACCAATGTAAAGTATTTGTGGTGGGCTGATATGTAGAAGTCCTGTATGGTGTTATGCATGCTTGTTTTGTAAGTTCACAATGTTTACCGAACACTTATTGTTTATGTATGTTCATGTATGAATGATATACGTCAATAAATTGTTTTATAAAAAAGATGTCAATTCTACCCAAATTGATGTACAGATTCAATGCAATCCTAATAAAAATTCCTATAGCCTTTTTTGCAGAAATGGAAACCCAATTATCAAATTTATTTGGAAGGGTAATGGGCCTTGAATAGCCCAAAACATCTTAGAAAGTAAGAACAAATTTAGAGGACTCTCACTCTCACACTTTAAAGCCTATTACCTTGCTACAATGGTAAAAACAGCATGGTACTGGCATACAGGTAGACATATAGACCAATGTGACCAAACTGATGTTTCAGAAACAGACCCTCACATCTATGGTCAAGTAATTTTTTTTTTTGTATTTTTTTTTCTTTTTCTTTTCTTTCTTTTTTTTTTTTTTTAATTATGGGTAAAAATCAAAATTCTCACAATACATACAAACATTTGCAAAATGATATATAAATATATATGCATATATGTGTATTTGCTTACAAAAATGTTGTATATATATATATATATATATATATACACACATATATTTTAAGAGGTGCTTAGATTACCCAAAATATTACACGGAACCCACTGGGATTCCCATGTTGCCCACCTCCCACACCTCCCATCACATCCCACACAAACATCTCCCACAGTGTGGCCCACCACCCTCAATGAACTTACACATCCTGGAGCCATGCCACCAACCATAGACCACAGTTCACACTGTACCCAGCTGGGGCAGGACTGTCCAACAAATGTTGCTGGGAGAACTGGATATCCATATGCAAAAGAAAGTAAAATGTATATCACATTTTATACAAAAATTAACTCAAAATAGAGCATAGACCTAAATATAAAAGCAAGAAATCTAACACTCCTAGAAGAAAATTTAGGGAAATATCTTCAAGACCTGGTGGTAGGTGGTGATTTCTTAAACCTTACATCAGAGCATGAGTAACAACAACAAAGAAATTAATGAGTGGGACCTCCTCAAATTTAAACTTTTCTGCTTCAAAGGACTTTGTCAAGAAGGTGAAAAGTCAACCTACTCAAAATGGAGAAAACATTTGGAAATATGTCTGATAAGGGATTGATTTCCGTGCTATATAAAAGAGATCATATAACTCAATGATAAAAGAGCAAGCAATCCAATTTAAGAATGGGCAAAAGATTTGAGTAGATATATTTTCCAAAGAGGAAATAGAAATGGCCAAAAAGCACATGAAAAAATATTCATTATCACTAGCTATTAGAAAATGCAAATCAAAACTACAATCTCAGACCTCATAGAATAGTCGTTATTAACAAAACAAAACAATAAATTCTGGAGAAGATGTGGAGAAATAGGAACACTCCTTAGCCATTGGTGGGAATGGAGAAGGTGCAGGCTCTGTGGAAAACAGTTTGGCCCATCATCAGGAAGCTAAAATAAAACTGCCATATGGTCCAGCAATTTCTCTACTAGGGACATATCCAGAAGAAATGAAAACTGTTATTCACAATTTCCAACAGATGGAAACAACCCAAGTGTCCATCAACTGATCAGTGGATAAACACATTGTGGTATATACATATGATGGAATACTATGCTGCTGTAAGAAGAAATGAAATTGGAACAAATATGATAATATGTATGAGCCTTGAGGAAATTATACTAAGTGAAATAAGCCAGACACAAAAGTATAAATATTGTGTTCTCAGTAATATAAATTAAATATGAAGAATAAACATGTGGACTTAAAACCTAGACCAAAGTTTACTAGAAGACAGGATGAGGACTGAGCAGGGGTACCAATGCTCAGTATATATAGAATTTTCAATTAGCTTGACTGTAAAAGTGTGAAAATGGATAGAGTTCATTGTAACACATTTTAGTGAATATAACTAATACAGCTATTTTATAAATGGGATTGTGGCCAAAAGGGATAGTCTAGGGATGTGTCAATTGAATGAAATCTAGAGAATAATCTAGGGACTGAATAACTAGTAAACTTGGAGTTGGATGAAGATTGTGGTTGATATAAACACAAGAATGCTCTTTTATTTTTATTTTTATTTATTTATTTATTTATTTTTTATTTTTTACCGGGAGGTCCTGAGGATCGAACCCAGGTCCCTCCATATGGGAGACGGATGCCCAACCATTTGAGCCACATCCGTCCCCCAAGAATGCTCTTTTATGTACTAGAACAAATGTATGTCATGATTCCATGTTGGTAAAAATACAGTGAGGCATGGGGAAAAACAATGTAACTTTTGGACTATAGTTAACAGCAATATTGTGATAGCCTTTTCATCAGTATCAATGCTAAGAGTCAATATTAAGGTTATGGATTTTTTTTTCTTTTTTCCAAAGGGAAACATTCAAATGTTTACTCAGGCAATGACTGCACAACTCTTTGATGAAAGTGAGAGCTAATAAGGGCATACTTTGGATAGAATGTACAAAGCATCAGGTTGTATAACACAGTGAACCATGTGATAGAAGATGGACTGTGGTTAGCAGTAAAAATATGAGAGTTCTCTCATGAAATATAACAAATGTATAATAATAATACATAGTGTTAATAATAGGGGGTGTATGGAAATATATACCAAATGTACACTATGGACCATAGTTAGTGGTGATAAACTGATCAAGTTCTTTCATGATCTGTAACCAATATTCAACATCAATATCAGATGTTGGTGGAGGGGTGATGTATGGGAATTCTGCACATTTTGCATCATTATTTTGTAAGGTCACAACTTCTTTAATAAAAAAAATTTTAAAACAAGGGAAAAAGAAAACAATCAGGAAGAAAAAAATCCAGCGATATATAAATCAAAATAGCTCAGAAGTTATCTTCACTATTTCTTGATATGTATTTTGGTTCTACCAATTTCATTTGTTTAATCCATGTACACAATCACCTGGCCCCCAAATTTCTGTTATTGGCAAAGTGGATATCATGATAAATGTCTGAGCAATCAAGTAAATTCTCATGTGGAGAATTGCACAGACCTTACAGACTTAGGAAAAAGATTTCTTCATTAAAGAAATGATGGTATTGCTAAGAGGAAATGGAGAGAAGATCAGACACCTAAGAAAATTGTGGAACCTAGAAATGTGAGAATGGGAAAATATATGTGCCTACACCTCAAACAGTGTGTTGGAGTCTGCAGTTTCTTAGAACATGTGATTTAATAGGGAACTTTCTGAAATAGTTGATTGGAGTTCCCAATTCATGGCTCAGATGGGCATAAATTAGAAATATTCTGTGGCAAACCACAACAATTAAAATATACACATAAAACTAAAAATCTTTAATTATTAAAATGATTTGATAATGAATTTTGGCACACAGTATATCACTTCTTTTCTTAAAAATTCCTGTCAGGGAAGCGGCTGTGGCTCAATCAGTAGGGCTCCCATTTACCATATGGGAGGCCACGGGTTCGGTTCCCGGGGCCTCCTGGTGAAGGCAAGCCTGCCTGCACGGCATGGTTAGCTGACCCAGCGAGCACAAGCAGCAAGGGGGGGATAAATGAATAAATAAATAAAATCTTAAAAAAAAAAAATCCTGTCAGAAGAGTGGAATTGTGTTCAACACCAACAACCACTAACCCAAATGGAAGAAGTGACAACAACAAACACACCTCTAGAGACCTGTGCTGGAGAAACAATCAAGAGTGAGTCCTTTACAATACTTGCTTTTTTATTATCTTAGCCACTTATTTGACTAGATATGAATTCTGAGGTGCCATGGCAGTTCTGTAGGTCTACTTGGAGCTGTACCAATGTTGGTATCATCACAGTGAAAGATGAGTGGTTTTGGTTACTATTCAGAGACTCTTTAATACTGTGTGCAAACATCTGTTTGTATTGAGTTGTTTAAAGCACTATGAAATCTGTTTCCTCTTTTTAAAAAAATTCTTGAAATACATACAACAAATTCTTGATAAAGTTTTGCAAACTGATATCACTGCAACTGACACCCTGTCTAGGAAACACATTAAAACACCTCCCAAGCTTATGGATGTGACCCTGGGGTCACAAGACTAGACTATGTATATCATTAATATTAACTGTCAAAACATTTGCAGAGGGATTGTCCTGATGTAAGCATTACCAATTTATATGAGGGTTCCAACATTAAGTCAAACTCTTAGTAGCAAAGTTTCAGTGTTTTTTGTTGCTCAAGTTAACAGAAACATGGAAGAGTTTTAAAGGAAAATAATTTCACAATGTCACATATCATCTCAAAATAACTATAAAAGCAGTTGCTCTTCATCACTGCAATATCTGGTGTCCAGTCTGTACCATGGCACCTTCCCCCTCTTATACTCCAGTGTCTCATTATTTTTCTGAGTCTCCTTGTTGCCCAGATGTGGCCTTTCTCTAAGCCAAATTCAGTATGTGGATGCATTACCTTCCTCCCAGTGTGGGACATGACTCCTGGGGATGAGCCTCCCTGGCACTGAGGGATGGCTACCAAGCACCAACTAGCAATGTGACTGGAAAAAGACCTTGAATAAAAGGGGGGAAAGCTAAAGAGAAATGAGTTTATATGGCTAAGGAACCTCAAAATGGGTTAGGAGGCCATCCTGGAGAAAACATTTATGCACAACTCAGTTGGATCTCATAGAATTTCAAAGTGGATATCATCCCAAATAGTGGGGCTCCTAAGGGCTCTGGAGACACCCAGGTCTTATGTGAAGGTGGATAGCTCTGGAGTTTGGTGCCTTGCCAGTGGGCCTTACTTTGGAGTTTGTGCTCCTGATAGTGACAGAGTTGGATTCAACTGTGTCTTGCCTGCACATGGCTCATCTGTCCCTTCTCTTCAAACCTATACTTGGTGCTGGAGTTTGTAAGTGTATATCCAGTGACTTGAGTCTTTGGGAAGTCCATGTGGCAGCTGGCCCAGAACATCAGTGGAGCAGCAACTCCTACTCTACAGCTCACTGGACTCACCCAGGACAACTGGCAGGGAAATGATGATAGACAATGACCATCTTAGGGAATGGAGAAAGTCTGCAGCTGAAGGCAGGATAATTCCATCCATCTTCCCCCTGGGATATAAAGCCCCTCTTAATTGGAGGTGGAGTGGACATCACCATCCCATTCTCCTCAGGATGGGGGGAAGAGCTATGGACTAGAATGGACTTACTGTTATAGACATATTGCGACTCAAGCAATGGAAGAAATTATGATGTTGATGTGGAGCCAGTGGCCACTGGAGGCTCTGGGAACAGGGAGAGGTAAAAGCAGTTGTAATACAGGGGCTTTTTTGGGGACTTGTAAATTGGCCTGAGTGACATTGCAATGACAGATATAAGCCATTTTATATCATGATATGACATGCAGAACTGTGTGGGAGAGTGTGGTCTACAATGTGAACTATGGCCCATGCTCAATGGCAAAACCCAAGGATGTTTTTATCAATTGCAATTAATGTGCCACATTAATGAGGTATGTTTAGGTGGGATGTTGTGGGAGGTGTGGGAGGTGGGGTATATGGGAATCCCTATATTTTTTGTGTAACATTTATGTAATCTAAATATCTTTTTAAAAATTTAAAAATTAATAAAAAAGGAGTTGCTTGTGGAATACCAATGAAACAGTCTCTTTCAGTGCCTAGCACTATGAACTTTACAATGGGTTCCTTCCTTCAGGGTTTCAGTGCATTTCTTGTGGAGATCTCTGACTGTGGTCTTCCAGGTGGTAAGTAGAAACCACCCTTAGTGTTGTTGCTGCACATCATGATTTGAATGGTCTCTGCAAAATGTGGCTTATTGAACAGCAAAAAGTCCAAGTCGAGTAAAGAGCAACCATGATAGGATCCCCAATTGAGAAATGCTCAATCTCCTGTACCCTGAGCATCATAGCATAGTCTGTGGGTGAATGAGGGGGTGGGGGCACCCGGAAGAACCAATTGTTTCATCAACTCCCAGTACCATGCACACTATTGCCAAGTATGAAAAGTTCCTGACACAAAGAAAAATCATACATTCTGAGAGGACTTGCTTCATCCATGTGGTAAAGTATATTTACCATTGAGTATCTGCTAGCAACCCTGTTATCTAGGCTTATACCCTCAAATGACAATGGGAACCAGGTTTTTTGTACCCCTAGTATGCTTCAATACTTCCCACTGCAGTTACATGCAGGAAAAATGTCCCAAATGACAAAGGAGAACCTCAAATCAACTCTGAAAATTTCCTTGGATGAGACCTGGAACATTCTGAATTTGAAAGTATTCAAGGGTGTGAATGACACAAAAGCTGGCTCCAATACTGGTTCTAGCATGGCCAGCAGAGGAAATGATGAGGCTGTTCTTTTTACTACTCGGTGAAACTCCTTATTACAGTACCCACAACCCATTCACAGGTTTATGAACAAATTAGTGTTACCCACAGCAAAGAGAAAAAATTGCTCAGATTCTAATTTTTCCCATGTGGCCAATGTTCTTTGTGCTATCTAGAAGATTAATAAAAATTTTAGTTTAAAAATTCAAATTTCCCTCATAGTCAATTAAGTCTTAAAGACAAATTTCACAGCTGTTATTTGTGGGAAAACTGAACCCCAGAGAAATGTCCCCAACAGCCAAAGACATATTGTGAATTGTTGTAATGTGCCATTTTGCCTAGGCAGGTGGCTGAATTTCTTCATGGATCACCTTAGATTTTTAATGCTTTGGACATCATTAAAGCAAATTCATAAGATCATCACCAGCTGATGTACTTTCAGCTTACATGATGTAGATTTGTGTCTGCCTGGAGACTTCTTACTATGCCTGCACCTAATTGGACTTCCCCATGTCAGCTTGGTCTGACCCTGTGCTCCCTGTAATAGGACTGAGGATGAGACCTGACCTCTGGACATAGCACTAAGTACTGATTTACCTGAAGAAGGTCTTGATATAGAGTATTCCAGAGTGAACAAGTGGGGTCCAGAACAAATCACAACATGTATTGAGGTAAATTGCCCTCCAAAAAAATTCTGTTTCTCAGTACTCATTTCTGAGCACTGTAGTATCTAATCTTCTCATTGTTTTTTGGGCAGTTAAATCTTGTTCTCTGACTTTCATTTTCCTTCTATTTGGTGTAAATGCATGTCATTTTATTGATTTTCATATAATATAAATTCCATTAAGAGATGTTTTATGTTTGGCTTCAGAGGTAGAATACAGCAAATGGAAAAGCAACCCCTAGGATAGCCATACAAGATAAATTGAAAGATATTTAGGATGATTTTATGGTGTCCTTAAAATACAAACCAACTGTTTTCTATATTAATTAGAATAATTGCATAAACCAAGCTGTTAATACAAAGTATGCAATATGAGTTTCAGCATATGAGGAGTCTCTTTTATTACACTCCTTAGTTCCTCAGTTAACAGAGAAAGACTTGTGAATGATTAAGGAGAAAATTGACAAAATTAGAAAATAAGGATAGATTTTATACTTGGTGATTAATTGGATATACCACTTCATATATGTTCTATCTGATAGAATATTTATTAATTTTTTGAATCTTCATGTTTACTAAAGGATGGTGTGTGTTTTGAGAGAAAAAAGAATAATATTATCAAGGTTTCTTAGTGTTCTACAAAGTCGGATGGGGACTGTGATATTGATATTCTTAAGATACTGCCCCATGAAATTCCATTTCTTTACAAAGGGAGAACAATTTTCAAATGTGAGTATTAACATTCAGCAAAAAAATGGATTTGTCAGTCCACCATTCACAAGGAACTGAATTCTCCTATCAACAAGAATCAGCTTTAAAATATGATAGTTTATGTGGTCTTACTTTTCTAACTCAATTTCTTATAGTGGCTAAATAATAATTCATTTAAACTTCAGTTAAATAAGGTTGTAGGAATAAATATCCGCCTGAAGAAATAGTTATAATTTACATGTCCTTAAGAGAATTTTCTTCTCAAAAATTCTCATTTTTAAAATCTCTAATCAAAATAAAAAGCATCAATCAACTGAAATAGAATGAACATATTACAGTTCAGATTATATAGAAAGTAAAAGATAATTTGGGAAGAGACATTCTGAGTGAGGCCTGTCCCCTTTCCCTGTAACCCAAAAATAACCCTGTGCTTAGGAGTGAGTATGTTAGTCTGGCTGCTGCAATGAGATAATAAATATGGGTTCAATTCTCTCTCAGGGGTGCCTGAAGATAAAGGAAATTTCCTAGAAGATGGTGGTCTGTTGGAACATTCCCTCCCCATTTGCCCAGAACATTGTGTAAACATTCACTGGAAACTGCTTGGCCAAATATGTGCATTATTTTATAGTACCTGGCCCAACCCTGTGGTTACATCTGTTCTTGATGGGGAGGGAACCAAGTCCCTCACCTACATTACACAAGAGTGGTGTATATGGACTACTCTGCAATAGCTGTGGAGTAGAGCCCACTGGTCATGGGGGATCAAATCCCACTAGTGAAGCTAAAACTTCCTTTGTCTCTTCTCTTTCTGAGTTAATATTGTTCCATTTAGTGCCTGTGAAAGATATGTGTGTCCCTGATGACCCTGAAAACTGCATGAACTCTTTGCTCTCCTCCATGTGGTGAGACTTCTTTCTTAGAGGTGGTAATTTGTGTCTTGCCCCAATAGATTGTATGCCAAAACTCTCTCCATGGCATGGAGGAGGTATAAGTATTCATCAGTTCATTCATCCCAGGGTGTTACCAGCTCCCTGGGGAGTAATTCACTGAGGTGCTGGCTGAATGAGTGCAAGTGAGATGTAAGCAATATCCATGTGAACAGTGATGTAATGTGTGGTGGATGGGTCAGAGAGGTAGGATGTGGATCATTGGAAGAGTAGGGAAATTATACCCAGGCTGCTGGACACCTGCACACTTCCATGACACCTGTTGACCCACCATGTTTCTATGATTTCAAATTACTCCCAAGGGGAGTTTGGGACCCTGTATAGGAAGTTCCACTGAATGAAGGCTGTTTTCAGGTCCAAAATTAGTTAGACACATGCAACCCAGAGCCATCTCAGCATTGCTTACAATGGAAGCATCAAAATATTTTCCTGAAAGCTAAATGCATTAGCTAAAAGACAGCTATGGACAAAAGAAAGGGGAGTTTCACTGTGACTTGTTTAGTACATCTGTTCAGACTCAGATGTCTCCTGGAGAAGCTAACCACTGTCACCCTGCTGCAACCTATTTTTTGCCTGCATGGAGCAGGTCAACCTATAGGATAAGGATGGAGACAAACATATATCATCCTTAGTTTGCAAGGCTGGGAGCATGAGTGATATGCCCAACTGTAGGCAATGCCTCATAAAGTAAATTCCCTGGAAGACTGTTCATGAGGTCTTTATGTGCCCTTCAAGTAAATACATGGCTACATTATCCATTTCCTGGAAGAGACAGTTCTGCTTTGTACAGCATTGAAAACATTAATGAAATGAGGGCCTGCCCAGGGTAAGACTCCTGTTTTCTTTCTATTATCCTAGGGACTTTAGTAGGTGATGTGGTAGAAAAGATCCACTACAATGCCTTATTTGGGGTGGTATTAGCAGTTCAACTTCAGTCATTTTCATTGAGTTGACCTAGATGATAGAAGCCCAGCAATGGGAAGCTGTGTCAGAAAGGCCATAAAAGAAACACAAAAAACTATGAAGGAGAGACAAAGGAGGGGATAGGACTGGCCCACCCACAAAGCAATGTGATTTGGTTAACAAAACAGGGTATAGACAAAACAGAATAGGATTGGATCTCTACCAAAAACTGCCAACATTATGGGGCAGAAGGTGGTTCCTCTAAGTAAGAGATTAAGGCCCTGTTACCTTCCATAATAGAGCAAGAAGAAGAGCACTTACATACCTGGAAAGGTTTAAAACTCTGGAGAGCTGGACAACAAGCATCAGATGCAGCCCAGGAAAGAGAAACACATGGCTTGTTAAGGCCAAATTTTGCATGGTCTAGAATGGTAAGGAAGACAATTCTGATGTTGAGCATGATGAATCAGATAGGGAGGATGCTCCCCAACACCTGTACCTTCATCTTACTTGATAAAAAAGAATGCTTAGGGATGGTGCCAAGGAAATGGTGTGTCCATGTCAGGGATCAGAAGCCCTATGTCCCCATTAGGGTGGATAGGGAAAAGGGGGAGGCAAACTATCATGGGTCTCTTCAATACAGGTGCACAATTAGTGAAAATCCCAGGCCTCTTTAGGAAAAGCAATAAAGTGGATGAAAAAATTCATTCTTACAGATGGTATGGCTTTGTTCATGGGAAAATTGTAAAACTCAAAGGAGATGCACTTTGTCTAAAACAAAAGCAATTGTAGATACATACTCTGGATATGTGAAAACAATTCTCATGCATAATGTGGTGGCTGGAACCACTATTGTAAATGTAGAGAAACACTTCTGAATAGTGTTTAGATCTCTGACTGGATTCCAATCAGATCTAGGTTCCTGCAGCACAAGTGACCTTGCAATAGACTTACTCCCACCACAGCAAAGGGGTGAGAGGACACTGGAAGAGAAAACAAATAGCAACTACATTAAGATCATCAGGAAGAACTTATTGGGTGGTGACCCCATCCAAAGGTATTTTGCACTGAAGACTTCACTGTAAAGAAAAAGATGCTCGAATGTATGTTGGGAAATATTAAGCTTTGAGGAAATGAAAGATCAAGGAGTTCCCTGTTTAGATTACAAATGCAAAATCTCATTTTCAATATACCCAACTACTCTTTCTAATTCCCTCATTGGAATGAACTCACCAACGATGGTTTGTTGTCTGAGCTGCAGTGGTATTATGGGAAAGTCCCCCTATTTCCAAATTGGAAGTAAGACAGGTCCCTTCCTACTGAAAATTGTACACTCTGAATATTGGCAGTCTAAAAACTGAACACTCCCTATGCCTTCAATGTATTTTCATATCCTTGTTTGGTGTGATTTCCATGTTCTTGTTGGCAAAGTCTTTTTGCAGTAAAATACAAAACATATGGAATGACTGAATGACAGGTTCTGGATTATGTGGAATTCTCTAGGCAATGGAACCACAATTCTACATGACTGATTTGATTTATGTTATTTAAATAGTTTCTTTTTTAATTCCTTTTAAAATTTTGATGACAATATTAAATTGTATTAAGAGGAGGATTTATGAACCATCAGACTATTAGACTATTTCTAATGTGTGTTTATTTTTCTATGATTGTTTTCATCCTTGCCATGAACATATACTATAAATCCAAGATAATAGTTAAGAATCATAATTTTGACCTACCCAATGGGAAAAAATATTCGGCAACCATGTATCTGATAGGAGCCTAATATCCTGCATATATAAAGAAATCCTTCATCTCGAAAATAAAAGGACAAACAACCCATATAAAAAATGGGCAAGTGACCTGAAAAGACACTTCTCCAAGGAAGAAATACAAATGGCTAAAAAGCACATGAAAAAATGCTCATCATCACTTGCTATCAGGGAAATGCAAATCAAAACTACAATGAGATACCATCTTACACCCATCAGAATGGCAGCTATTAAAAAAACAGGAGACATTAAATGTTGGAGAGGATGTGGAGGAATAGGAACCCTCATCCACTGCTGGTGGGACTGCGGTATGGTCCAGCCACTGTGGAGGACAGTTTGGCGGTTCCTCAGAAAACT